>JAVTVY010021148.1:0-82683 GCA_036873755.1 Hanleya hanleyi | reverse complement strand
TATGCACACCTGTTGTTGTAAAGTCAGTTAAACTGACTAGGGAACCGCTGACGAGCTCAGCTGAACTAATTGTATTGCGGTAGTCCATACCACGGTGCACGACAAGCCATCCCTTGGAGCAAGAAAAACATATAAATTCTTCTAAATTTGTGAAATACGCTGCATCACAAATATCGAAACATGCTGGTCAAGCAAGTGAACTGTGTCCTTTACCGACGAAACATTACAAATGGTTATATCGTTGAATTTATAATATAAAGTGAGTGAAGCTTTTAATAAATTCGTTATTTGTTCCGTGACAGTATTAGGTCAAGAACAAAAGTATTCTGATTTTGGCGAACACCCTTAAAACAGTGATGCAGTGACTCGGTTTTTATTTCATTTTATGCTCTTTTTTTATCAAGAAAGAACAGGCGTGCTCCGAACCCAGAATATTAATTTTCCAACACTATTTCAACAGTTAGCCATCTGTCATAAAATTTATTATTATACCTGATACCGTAATTGTTTATCCTGATTGGTCGTATGATATTCTGTAATTCCCCATGTTAAATGTATAGCACAAGAACTATTACATGTTCTGCAGTAGCTGTCTCGAGGCGATAACGCATGGTCTCAAGGCAATGGTGCACCATCCGGAGCGCAGTTGTCCCCCGTTAGCGCGCGGCGAAACACTGTTGCGGACATAGTTCGCGCTCCAACAGTTGACAGCTCTGAATGATTTTCGGCAACTTCAGTGGGAAGTTTTGGGATTACTGTGCCCCAAATCTTCTTGATACGACCAACATTGTGTAGAAAAAAAATGGCACGGTACTCATTAACTGGTTTGATGATCAAAGCTGAAGACATGCACAAACCAATCTGTAAACCTCGAATAATCGAATCTAAGGTTCGGTACCGCAAATTATTGATCTACGGTAACCATGTCGATGTCATATTTTTTACTGTTATCGGACGTGGATAATAGGTTTGCACAGTCCTTCCTCAGCTCTGTTATCTTTGGTGATATAGAAACATTCGATATGGACATCGTAATAAAACACTCGTTGAATAATGCCTGTCTCGAGCTGAAAATCCTGATGTCACACCCCACAGCGCACAAAGCGACGAGTGCGTTGACCCGAGAAACTAGCATGACTGCCCGGTTATTGGACACTTTTTATGAATAAGAGGCTGCATGTCGGCCATGGAACCACGTATGGCCGAGAAAGTAACACTGGATAAATCATTCTTTAGTGATAAATCGTCATAAAAAAGTATTGAAGAAAAAATACTGGGAGAGACTGGGAACAGTTGAAACGCAGGGACCATTCACGGTACGAAAATACAAGTTTGCGCCCAGTTATTGGACACTTTTTCAGTGATGGATTTATTTGAAACTAATCAACTTACTGTCATATTGTTTGTCCCACAGTCTTTAGTAAACCTCCAAGAATATTTAAACATGAATCATGCAGCACTGCAGCCCACAAATGAGTTTTGGAATGAGCGTCGAAGATTCAACCTGTCCCAAATTTTGCAGTTTTTGGGAGTGTCCGTTATCCTTGGCTGTCAATCAGTGCTATTGTCAGTGTGAGCCACATGTCATGCTATCGTCAGCTGGCTGCTCTCCGGAATTGTTCTGTTCTTAGACGGAGTGACGGGAAGAAATTTACATCGTCTGCGAAACGCCGGTCGCGTTGCACACTGAGATTCAAAATGAAGATTCTCTATATTTGTGGGAACATTTTCAGTAAAATTTTGTTGAATTTAATCAAACCTGCAATCAGGAATGAAACTGAGAAACTGGAGGAAATTTTCTGATGCATTTTTTTTCACTCAAATTTGTGACACTATTTCCGACCCGCATGAGGGCTTAACGTGCACGCATGCACAAATTCCGTGAGTAAATAGAAATTTCTCAGCATGTCTTTGTAACTAAAATTAAATTTGTATTTCAGTTGTCATGTAATATTCCCAGAAAGCAGCCCCACTGGGTCTAGGTGTCCAATAATAGGGCCTGTCCAATAACCGGGCAGTCATGCTAGAAAATTTATGATGGGTCTACGGTAACGTCCGCAATTTATGTTATGTGTATTAACAATACAAATAATATTCCTAGTCCGGCCTGTTGGTGGGTGATCGGGCCAAAAAATCCACTAATGGATGAAATGCTGAAGTCATTTCGTTTTCAATTCTTCAACATCGAAATTCAGAAATCGCAATGGCAATGAAATCAATCCTTTCTATAGTTTTTCTTGCTCCAAGGGATGGCTTGTCGTGCTCCGTGGTATGGACTACCGCAATAAAATTAGTTCATCTGAGTTCATCAGCGGTTCTCTAGTCAGATTAACTGACTTCCCAACAACATATATGTATACTAGTAACCTTGACAGTATATTTCATTGAAAACGGACGGACCATGTGATAAAAATGACTCCAATCGGGGGTATAATGCGGGCTTGTCTGTCAAAATACCCACAACAGCTCTAACTGTGTAGCTTATTTACGGAAAACGGGATCTTGACAGAGACGGAATTGTGATCACATATTTTCTATGATTAAATAGGCCCCTGACAGGCTACATGATTGTCACCCTACCTCCGCCCCCGTTCATCGGTATCTTGCACTCTGTCCGGAGAGGCCGAAAAACGTGTACTTTCGGCCATGTTTTGCTCCACAGGATGGAAAACATGCTCCACGGGATGGAATGTCAAGCCAAAGCACACAAGGGATGGAGAACTGAATCTCCGGGGTGTTAATGCTCACAAGCTGTAAGAGGCGGGAATAAAGCCCCATGGGGCTTGTTCTATCCCTAATACATGTAATATGAGAAAATTTGTAGTCTTGATATACAACATAGTTAGAATTATTATACCAGGCGCATATATGTGTATGGAGACAAGTCAGTAGATGATGTGGATTTAATTGAGGGTAATTTATTCCACTCACGGGGTCCAGCTATTTTAGTGGTGTAGAAGGATAGGTTTGTCCGATAAAACGGCCTAGCTATATTAAATTGATGTCCTCTTGTTTGATAGTTTTGTAAAATAATGTCTGAAGGCTTTAGGCAGTTGAGTTGAGCAGTAGGAAACTTTGTGGACTATCAACAGTAAAAGGTAAGTATTTAGTTTATTCAGCTGTAAAATCTGGGTTTTCTGGAATAGGGGTTCAGTCTGGTCTACTTTATTTGAAAATGTTATAAGTCGTATTGCATGTTTTTGGAGTAAGGTCTAAGGTGACTAGTGTATGTGTTTCCCCAAAGAGTATTACAATACGATAGATATGGAAATATAAGAGAATAACATAAAATGTATAGTACTTTTTGTTAACGGATTTCTTAATATGATTGAGTAGTCCTATATTCCTGGAAACTTTCTTACAAATATAATCGATATGGGAGACCCATGTTAAGTTATTATTAATATAAATACCGAGAAATTTAAAGTTTTGGACTACCTCTATTTCGTTTCCGGAGATTTGTAAAGGGGTTCCTAATTCAGTATCTGGTCTTCTCGAATGTGCTAGATACAGTTTTATAATCACAAATTTAATTTTGTCGATATTAAGGGATAATCGATTGGAGCACAACCATTGGTACAATTTACATAACTCTTGGGACATTATGTCTGCAGCATCTTGGAGATTTTCAGAAGAACATGTTACGCTTGTGTCATCTGCAAATAGGACAAATTTTAGCACGTCGGTCGCGTTGGTTATATCATTTATATAAACTAAGTAAAGAATTGGTCTTAAAATTGACCCCTGGGGCACACCGTAAAAGGTAGGAGCGAGTTTTGATAAACAACCATAATAATTTACGGCCTGCATTCTGTTAAAAAGGTAATTTTCTAACCATTTATTAGATACGCCACGAAATCCATAATGTTCCAGTTTAGCTAATAAAATCTCGGGATTGACTGTGTCAAACGCTTTTGACAGATCCAAAAATGTAGCTATACTATACTGCTTGGATTCCTTAGCGGTAACAAGTAAATCGTACAGTGTACATGCTGCTGGCGTCGTTGAATGATTTGCCCTAAAGCCGTATTGAGCATCGAAGATTATATCATTCGAGTTCAAAAATTCTGTAATAGCTGTTGCTGTAACCTTCTCTAAACTTTTGCTAAAACAGGGTATAGCATAGATATTGGTCTGTAGTTCGAGAAAATATGCGGGTCTCCAGACTTGAAAATTGGCGTTACTTTTGCAATCTTAAGAGGGTCTGGTACAACACCAGATGATAAGGATAAATTTATGATGTATGATAGGTGTGGAGATATAATCACAAACACGCTTAACCATGGAAGACCGTATGTCGTCTATGCCAGATGCAGCCGATTTCAGTTGTAATGTGATTTGCTTTATCTCCACAGGAGACATAGTTAGAAACTGGAAGTCTTGAGGAATTCTATCATGTAAATAGTCACTAAAATGTGTTGTGGAATTGGGGATTCGAGAATCCAGGTTTGATGGTACCGGTACCAAAATTTTCTGTTATATGTTTCTTATCAGAGATATCATGTCCATTATCATTGAAGGATGTTGGTAGCTGAGATTTGTTGTTCCTATTTAGCATTTGGTTCAAGATTTTCCATGTCCCTTTAATATCTTGCTTAATAGCAGTAAATTTTTCTTCAAAATAATTCTTTTTAGCCAATCTAATTGTATGGTTTAATTTATTTCTAAAGCTTCTATACTGCATACGGGTTTCGTTATTCGCTTTAATTAAATAATTTCGATATAGTTTTTTCGATGTATTGAATTAAGTATCTCATGTGTGATCCACGGCTTAATGATTTTTGTTTTAGAAAATGTATGTGATACTAATGGGAAACATTCGTCATATACGGCAGAGAATTTAGGCGAAAAGCAATCAAATGACAAATTCGTATCATTAATATTGGTAACATCTACCAAACTAGTATCAGCAATTCTGCGAACAAATCTTCCTGCTCCTGGTTGTATATTCGGTATGTAACTTCTCGGTCAACCGAAGTATTATTTGTTTTTGTATTTAGAATGTGAAAAACAGAAATGTGATCGGTGATTTCTGTCAGAAATATACCGGGAAGGAGGTTATCTCTGTGAAAATTTGCTAAAATATTGTCAATTAATGTTGCTGAGTGAGAGGTAACTCTCCTTGGTTTTGTTATCTGTGGGAAAAAATAATTTGACTTTAATATGTGAAGAAATTCATTTAAGAGCTTATGTTTTTCGGTCTTGAAAAGATCTATATTAAAATCGCCCATAATAATACATTTAGTATTTCCTACATCCTTATGTTTTAGTACTAGTTCAAGGTAACGGTAGTCTTAGATCTCTGCTTTTACATCTATCTTCCATGAATACATTTTCTGTAGAAAGTACATGCAACTGAAGTAGTAGGAAACTAGCACACATCACAAGAGTACTAATGCTAAAATCGATAAATTGGGGTAATCGATGGAGTGAGTGGTATTCTCAATAACCGTACTTCAGCAGCTAAGCAGTTTTATTTGCAAATAAGAAATATTTTATATTACAGACAAGCGGCGAATAATACTCGACAAGTCATATTCGAGTGCAGACACCGGGGGCGAATCCCCGGCTAACCAAGTTTTCCTTGGTAAATGTATCAAGCTGAAGATACATGAGAGAGAAAAAAACCCTTAACACGTCATAAAAGCATTGTCTGTACTCTATAAAATCAGTATGCTTAAACAGTGTGATCCATATTGCATTGGGTGATTTCCAGTAGCTTATTCGACTATGTAAGGGCTATTTGGAGATGGATGTACTGAAATTCCTCTTACTGAGCTTGTCATCTTTGCTTCGTTTTCTGTGCTAACACTATCGCCCGTGCAGATGTACAGTACCATGCATCCAGACATTCAGACCCAACACACCAAACTCTTCAGAGAGGGAAAATAAAATCTAATCACAAGATCGTAAAGGTCAATTTGTTCTTCATATGGTCATGATCGTTACGACAAGTTTAGAAGCTTTTGATGTTTTGTTTCATAGATGAAATCAAACTCAAGAAGATAAAATGTGGGCGCTTAACGTTCTGACCTGATTGGCAGAATAGATGATCTCTTGAATCAAATGTCACATGGATGGAAGAGGGATGTTCATGCTATTTCGAAGTTAAAAGGGATACTGAGGAAAATCTGTTCTCAATTGCTTAAATGCTGTAACTGATGTCCCTCAACAGTCCATCATCAGTCCATGAGTGAGTGTGTGAGTGAGTGAGTGAATGAATGAGCGAGGCCAACCCAACGCCCGTGATGCGTTCCCGATGCCCGTCTTAACGCATGAAAAGACTACCGATGGTGAGTGAGTGAGTGAGTGTGAGTGAGAGGGCATGTGTGAATGAGTGAGTGAGTGGTCATATAAGGTTGTATGTACACAAATAGCCTCAGTCTGTGTCCACTCATTGTGTCTTAATACCATAATACAGATGAATGAACAACAAGGATGTCAGGTCAATCATTTTATTCTCCCCTCCATTACATCATACCCGCGTTGGGGAGCCGCATTGGGTAGGTTTACAATGGCGGATCCAGCCAAAATTCGTAGGGGGGGGGGGGTCGACTATCACAGCCCAACAGGCAAGGGTCCAGAGGCCGCCTAGTGCCCGGAAGCTCCGGAGTCCTAGATCGCCGGAGATGCGTTCTGAGCGTTTTCCCGGAAATAAAACTGATCATACTGCATGCAGATTTATGGTTCTATTTTCACGATTTTCCCGCAATTATAAGCACGCATCGATATTGAAAAAATCGCACCTCATCCTTGCATCCATTTGACTTTCTAGTTATATTTAAAACATACAAAACGATGGCATTTAGTTCATGGAAGGGAAACCAATATGCCTACCGATACGGTTCATTCACAAAAAGATAAAACAAGGAAATCCTAACAGCCCAACAGGCGAGGGTCCAGGGGCCGCCTAGGCCCCGGAAGCTCCGGGGTCCTAGATCGCCGGAGATGCGTTCTAAGCGTTTTCCCAGAAATAAAACTGATCATACTGCATGCAGATTTATGGTTCTATTTTCACGATTTTCTCGCAATTATAAGCACGCATCGATATTGAAAAAATCGCACCTCATGCCTGCATCCATTTGACTTTCTAGTTATATTTAAAACATACAAAACGATGGCATTTAGTTCATGGAAGGGAAACCAATATGCCTACCGATACGGTTCATTCTCAAAAAGATAAAACAGGGAAATCCTCACAGCCCAACAGGCGAGGGTCCAGGGACCGCCTAGGCCCCGAATTCCTAGATGCGTTCTAAGCATTTTCCAGGAAATAAATTCGAACATAATGTATGCTGATTTATGGTTCTATTTTCACGTTTGTTTCGCATTTATAAGCACGCATCGATATTGAAAATACATATTCATTTATGCCTGAATCCATTTGATTTTCTAGTTATATTTAACAGATAAAAAAACGATGACCTTTACATCATGGAATATTAGAACCAATATGATACCGATTCATTTACACAAAGCTAAAATAAGCGATCCTCACAGCCTGACATGCGAGGGTCCAGGGGCCGCCTAGGCCCCGGAAGCTCCGCGGTTCCAGGTTGCGAGAGATGCGTTTTACGCGTTTTCCCGGAAATAATCTGAACACAATATAGGTAGATTTATTGTTCTATTTTCACATTTGTTTCGCATAAACACGCATCGATATTGAAGAATATGCCTGACTCCATTTGACTTCCTGGTTTAACACAAACAAAACAGGCCTATAACACACCACTACACGTGGTGCGCTCGCGGCGATAATATCTGATTTTAGATACATATTGAAACTCCAACTTAAATAGTACACTCACAAATTACATGAATAGATGATGGTCTGTTTAATACACATATAGATACTTTAATTACATAATCCACATTCATTTAATTTACATATCATTTCAAGACATTACGTGGAATCCCAGGGTTCGCTGATCCCTCAAAAAAAAATGTGAGGTTTCATGGGGTGGGGGGTCCGGGCCCCCCTGACCCCCCCCCCGTAGATCCGCCCTTGGTTTACAATCAAAGTAGGCTCTTGTCCAACCAGAAGCCGTCCTTTGAGAAAGTTCCTTCTTCGTTTGGTTTAACCTAAGCTTCGTCGGGCATTCAAGTATACCGTTCAGGCAGCATGTCCTGAAACAGTTGTTTGCGCATTCTGATCGCATTTTTCAGAGCTTCTGTGAGTGGTGACCCACATATCCTCGCAAACAACTGTTTCAGGATATGCTGCTTGAACGGTATCCTGGACTGCTCGACGAAGTTTAGGTTACACCGAACGAAGGAGGAACTTTCTCAAAGGAAGGCTTCTGATTGGACAAGAGCCTACTTGATGTACTGGAGGGGAGAATAAAATGATTGACCTGTCATCATTGTTGCTGTTGTTCTCTCATCTGTGTCATGGTATTAAGACGCAAGCGGTGGACACAGACTGAAGCTAATGGTGTATACACGACCGTTTTTCATCAGCAATCCAAATCATGAGTTGGGAATGAGTCACTTACGTTCATCCAGAACTAAAAGTTTTCACAAATCGAAAATATATACTGTTAAAATGCACAAGAAGGCACCAGATTGAGGAAAAACTTTTGAGGGGCAGAAAGTTAAGGTATTTTTCTATACATATATCACTCTAAAAAAGTTTTCCATATTCAAAATATTCCGTCAAACTGCAAAATAACACACCCTTTTACTACATTTAGATATGAAAACATCCCAAAAGGGACAATGTAGAAGAGTAGAGTCATATGGTTGTTTTTCAGTCGTTAGACGTCGTCAATTGTTCCCATCACTTGCATATCGCTCCAGTTTATTACCTGTTTATGGTAGGATTCTGCGGATCGAGTATTATTCCCTAGGCCCGCCCTCTGTACAGGTCACTTGCCAAATATATGTAGGTTATTTTTTGTTGGGAAATTTAACTCGTACGACGTTGGGCATTACTGACTAGTTTCTCTGGATATTCTTGCATTTACCAGGTTCCATGAAACAGCTGCAATGAGAGCGCGGCTGATGTACTAAGGCAACGTCCGAGAATCCACCGTATTTTCGGGTCTGAATGATAGGTGCCGAAGGATGCTTTCCTTTTCAGTCATCAGACATGGTCTATTTTTCCCACCTCTTGCATATCGCTAAATGTAGCCGGGAAGTATCATTTAGTTCCACTTCAGAAAACTTTCTATGTTTTCATTTCAGCTGAAAAAAATGTCTCGATATGATGCACTCGATATTTGCTTCCGAAATCCATGTTGATGTCCATTGCATGGTGTAGAGGAAACCATGTCAGGCAAATACTGGAACTAAAACGCAACATTAAATATCCTACCACATACTGGTACATGACCTACAGATAGTCCAAACATATTTCTTTCATGCAGATGTCAGTAACTATCAAAACTGAACGCATATTTTGTGGATTAGGTTGTTGACCTACCGGTACTGAACTAGATAATTTTCCCAAACGCATCAATTCCGAACTGTAATGAGTTATGAATGTTCTGGAGATGAACTACTTCCCGGAATATGATTAAATTATTTTACCAAAAACTTGTGCATACAACGATCTTTTTTGTTAAAACTTTCCCTTGCAGGACCCACGTCTACATTCTTGCTTTAAATATTCGGAGACATATTGACCCATATAACGAACGGTACTTAAGCGTTCGTTAAAAATACCCTACCGTCACAATGCTGGCTTATTTGCAACATACATGTACGAGGCAGTTTGGATAGTGGAATATTATGGAATGTGTTGTGTCTACCCATGCCACGTACCTTATGTTCCCCTCAAAGTGATGCTGTGACGTTTTGACCCATTCAATGGATTATCCTTAATAAATCATGACGACTTCTCATGAGAAAACAATTCCATAAAACAGTACATGAGACACGGGTGTCGTTTCTTCTGTGTATTAACTAGTAAAATCAACGCATACCATTAATTGGGCACTGACCTACATAACTGAAACCTGTCCGTAATATTAAACGTTTCCAAAACATGTTGCAAAATCAACGCATACCATTAATTGGGCATTGAAACAGAATGGTAACATACTGACCTACATCACTGAAACCTTTCCGTAATATTAAACGCTTTCAAAACATGTAGTCCATACTCATACGTATACCTTCACAACGATATCTTAATTGCAAAACGTGGTCAATAGATTTCAGCACATGTTTGATAATGTGACCATCCCCTAAAATTCATGTTCATTCGAAATTAGTTCGATCTGTGAACAACCTTGGGAAGAGTTAGTTAAAGCGGGTTAAAATAATTACGTCAAAAACTTGCACATGGCCTGTGGGGAATTCACAGATGTTATTTGTTTATATTGGTTTCTTTTCCAGTGTACCAGCTTATAATATGAGACACATACACTAATTTCCATTCTAAAATCACGGTAATGACCTGCATAACAGGCGGGCTCTGGCCAATCAGAATAAATCTTCCATCAGGTGATAGCCTATACTCATACCGCGATAATGCTACCATACACGTGACAGGAAAAGCAGTAGAAGTGCAAATATGCGGTAATATGTTACCCCTAGCCCTAAGTTTCGGTGTTTTTTTTACAAGTTCCCTGATCCGCTATAATTGCCTCTAGCACACTACCTACCCTTGTTGGGGACTGGCCTAGAAGGGTGCTCCTGTGTCTTGTCTAACAGAAATCAAAATGAACGCTTTCTATACCGTCGACTGAAGTTAATCCTAAAATAAGCCCTTTTTTTGCTTGGGATGATGGACTAACAGCACAGACCATTACCATATACATTACGTACATGAGGTAGTCAATGATTACCATGTATGCGTATTGACAGATAGCAAACGGAAAGTAATGATCTAGTTGCAGAAACTGGATAGTGCAAATAAGAATATATTTCTTTGAATTGCAGAGAATTGCGGTCAATTAAAGATGTTGGCTGTTGACATAACCATGTTTTTTTTTTCAAAGCACCATCTCGAATCGTCTCTCAACTACATGTGACTGATTCAGTTTTCTATAAGCACAGTCCACGGTGATATACTTCGCCGATAGCTGACTATTAGAGCTTCCATCAAATGAAAGTCCCCTAGCGAGTATTGTGTTTTCGTTATTTTGTAGCCAGACCGGAATGAATCAAGAAATATTCGAGATTTGTGGGACAAACTATACTTCTGACGGTTAAGCTTGACGAACATGCTTCATTCATCAAGAGAATTGCCAGGAGATTTCCTCCATCATATTTCCTGTGTTACTCCGGAACATGATGTACCTCTAAATGTCATGTAGCCCTAGGTGTAAAATGAAGATTATCCGCTCTTTTCATCATCAGACAACACTAACAACGCCTACGTTATAGCATCAGGTTAATTTTCTTTGAAAAGCAAGAAAACATCAAAGAGATGACAGGGCGATCTCTGCGACAAAGGATCTTGTGACAAAAAAAAACTTGTTCTCATCTACATGTACAACTTCCTATGTTGATTTATCCTCAGAACCTCTATTCAGTCCCTTCATATGTCATATATGTATACAATGTAATCGACTGCATACATTAACTTATACATAGAGAACGAAGGATTATACCGGTACCAGTTAATCTTTTATTTTAAGGAAATAATATCAGTTGATTGGCACTGTAAATCTTCGATGGCATACCACACTAAATGCGAGTTAGTCTGGGAGTCAAGTTGAAAATAGGCATTATTTAAGAAATTTGTTCACCTCACGGGCAAACAATTTTCTTCTATACCGTGCCTTTCTATGGACATTGGAGGTATGAGCCAGCGTGGTTGAACAGTTCCAAAGTGGTGCAAACATCTCCATTGCTGCCGAAATGATATCCTGCAGTTATTCGGTTTGTTCCGCTGCAAGAGTGGGGTAAGCGCATTCAACAACCTGACTATACAATTTGTTCACCTCACGGGCAAACAATTTTCTTCTATACCGTGCCTTTCTATGGACATTGGAGGTATGAACCAGCGTGGTTGAACAGTTCCAAAGTGGTGCAAACATATCCATTTCTTTGTTGTTAGCTTTGTGTATAATTATATTCTTATTCAAATCGTATTGTCGTTTTGATAAACTCACCTAAACATATCTGAGCTTCAATGTTTAATTTTGTACTTTTTTCATCGTTTCCAAATAGCAATGCCTGGGTTGATGGCATCAGCTCGGTACCATAGATTCTATTAATAATTTCCAGAAGGACAACTCCTTGATTTCTAAACACAACTCTATGCGTATCACATAGACTTTCCAAGTCAAATCTTTATCTTTCTGGTGAGGGGTAAATAAATGTTCCATTAGTAATGCAAGTGAATGAAAAAATAATCTTTTTATACCTATTACGTGTGTCGGGTAAAATTACAAATTATATCAATTTACAGTATAATGAAACTGATATATTACAGAAATTTTGAAGAGGTAAATATATTTTAGGAAACCAATATTTATTTGGATATAGCTGTTTATAAAGGTGATGATCTTGTCTGACCACTCATCTGTCATCACCCTAAAAATGAGATTTCATCAACTTCTTAGGGTGATGACCAAGGATGGCCACTCGTCGTTCATCATGACTGGATCTCATCACCCTTTTATGGTGATGGCCTGGTTTCATCACCTTTTTAGGGTGATGGATTTTGTCGTCACCTTTTCTCATAACCCTAAAAGGGTGATGACCAGACCCCATCACCCCATCACCACAAAAAAGTGATGGCCCATCACCTGTTTTCTGACTGCGTGGGGTGGCGTATCCGTCTTTTTGACGCTACTGAACTGAAGCTGGCCCAAAATCTTTACTGTTTTAAGAAAACAGAGTTCACAGTCTGCCTACATGATCCCCACATCCATCTCACACTATATGTGCAAATAAAATATCGCCCCACTTCAACCCCACTATCGTCTTAGGCTATGCATGAAAAAATGCTTGCCCAACAAAATCCCCACGTTTAACTTAAGCTATGAAAACGGCGAGCATTTTGCCCTACATCATCCCCACGCCGGACTTAAACTTTCAGCACAGCCCGGCACATTCCCTACATTGGACTTTGTCTAAGAGCGCTGGAAAAAATCCACCCCACCTAATCCCTACAAACAACTCAGTCGATTAACTCCGAAGTTCATTTTCCCTACACCAACCCCACGTTACACTTTGAATATTTAGCAGATAAAGTTATGCCCTACATCATCCCCACGCGGACTTTGAATTCTCGCCCATTCACCCGGCATAATCCCCACATCAGCCCTACATAATCCCCATATTTATGCTAAATTTGCATAACCTTGGGCAGCTGCCCCACACAAACCCTACGTTATCCCCACGAGGAAAGTTCCAAACCACGCTTCGCCCCACACGAACCCCACGCGCCCACCAATACCCCACAGTTTCCCTACGCAATCCGCACGTTTATGTTTGTAAGGGTATACAATTTGTTCACCTCACGGGCAAACAATTTTCTTCTATACCGTGCCTTTCTATGGACATTGGAGGTATGAGCCAGCGTGGTTGAACAGTTCCAAAGTGGTGCAAACATTTCCATTGCTGCCGAAATGATATCCTGCAGTTATTCGGTTTGTTCCGCTGCAAAAGGAGGGTAAGCGACATTCAACAACCTGACTAAACAACACTATTAATAACCTAATCTGTTGGAACAATCATACATATACTCATCAATAATGGCGGAGTTATATAATATCCTGATTTGTTCCTGTAATACGATCATGTAACGTCACGTTGGGACCGTATCCGAATGTCAACTGAACAAATACTTCCTTTTGCAGTAATATAGGTCTATTAACACAGATTCAATCTATCCAAGCACTATGGTTTATTGTTCTGTGTTATGGGGAGAAGATATGTGTGATTGGACTGTTATGTTTTTACCTCCGTCGATCAGACGGAGGTCTAGGAGCGCAACGTGAAATCTCCCGCCAAATAATTGTCATATGGGGAACCCACGACTCCTAGTATTTCCAATAGGGATCGTCATGGTTCCCGACGAAATCTTGAATCTTTTCTTTGGACACAAATGAATGCTTACGTCACAAAAGGTGTGTATCCTTTGCAGCGCTTCCACCGGGTCTCTTTATTCGAGGGTACTAAATTCGCGCGTGTACTTATAGCTTCGCGCTGGTACAGATGGCCGGTATGCGACGAAGACAAACCTGCGCTTTCATAAAAAGTAAATTTTCACGAAAGAAAAACTCGCATTCCAGATAGTATAATTGGAAACTTCCTCGAGAATCTCTGAATCGGCAAAAAGATAAAGGACGAGTGTCATTCACCAGGATGCGAGTCGGAAGTGAGAAGTCAAATTCAAAGTCAGAGGTCAAAAACGTAAAACTCCGAAGAACTCTCTCGGCTTTTTCTTTTCTTTTTTTTTTTAGTTGGGGGGTGAGGGTTGGGGAGATAGCGACTGAAAAAATATATCTTCCCATGCTTCAATCGTTATCTGTGAATCCGATCAACAACCTAGCCGGATAATCTGTCAAAAATTATCCGTCGTCTGGGTAAGGTTGAAGGGTCATCGGAAGCTCGAACTGTGATACAGGCAAAAACTGTTGTTGTTGTAGTCTGGAAAAATAACTCTGCCTCACGAGGCGCTCTCTCGGCTTTTTCTTTTCCTTTTGTTTGAAGATGGGGGGGGGGGGGAGATAGCGACTGGAAATATATATCTTCCCATGATACTTCAATCGTGCGCTCATGAATTCCACGGAAAAGCGGACATTGCTAAACAGCCCTTTTTCGCATAAAATTCACTCCACATTCTGTCGTAGACCCTATATTAGCATGCTGTTTGTTCTATTCGCTTCCTATGATCCCCGGGAACAAGCCAATAATAGAGAAGATGTGTTTTAATAGCGAAATATTTTTCCCGCAATTTTTTAACATGAAGAACTCGGGAAATTCTAAATTGTCAAAGAAGAAAAATTGCACTTTACTGAAAACTATACTATTTTGAAACATCTGCAGAAAAGATATGCATGTGGCGGGAGCTGTATACCTTAGTAAAAATAAGAGGTCAGAGTTTTAATTTTCTAAGTAGAAGAGATAAATTCACTCTAGGAATATTTTTTTGAAGAAAATGTGTAATTAATAAAGCACTTTTACCGATAAGATTTAAAAAGCGCACTCGTGATTCCATCACGATTTTTTGTCGATTCCGTCACGGACTAGATTTAACCCCTGGGATGATCCAGTCGCGTTTTTCTCACGATGAAAAAAATCTTATCATCCTTGGGTACTGTATGTTAGTAAGAGATGTCATATAAGAATAGTCAGATTGAAACAGAGCAGCAAAAAAATAGACAAGCAACACTAGTCAAGAGTCATGTCCGTTTCAGGTGATTCCGTCACGAACATTTCGAAGCATGATTTACTGAAAATGCTGGATCATCTGTAGATTTTTCATGGATCCGTAAACAGATGTCATATAGAATAGCAAACTAAACTTGAAACTACATGGGTATGACCACGGAACTTCCGAGTACATGACTTTGAATAAAGAAAAAGTCTTCCCAACGGTGATTCCGTCACGGTGGAATTCATGATCTGTGAATCCGATCAACAACCCAGCCGGACAATCTGTCAAAAATTATCCGTCGTCTGGGTAAGGTTGAAGGGTAATCGGAAGCTCGGACTGTGATACAGACAAAAACTGTTGTTGTAGTCTAGAAAAAGAACTGGCATGCACTCTATGGAGAAGGGCCTCGTGAGGCACAAAGTGCAATTTTTTGTTGTTGTTGTTTATCTGCAAATCCGCTCAACTCGATGGGTATCTTTCACTTGTTCTCACAGTTGCCTGGCCTGTGTGATATTGGGTGGTCGAAGTCTACGTATAGTTTTTTTCAATAAATTATGGAAATTAATATAAACATATATTTTTTTAAATAGATTTTTTTATAAGTGTATTTCTCTTTCATCTTTGGCTCAATTAAAGTCATTCTCTAAAATGTGAAGCCGAGTTAATACAGTTTTTAATTATCTACCAAACCCTGTCCTCTATGACATAGAATAAAAGAGAAGTTGGGAATAGAACCGCTCAACACAGTCATTTCTAAACATCAAGTTGTACATAAGTATTTTTACTTACTCTGTACAAGCTGAGGGCATTTTTGTGGCTTTTGAAAATTTTGAGATTTTTGCGAGTCTGTCCATATTTAACTAAGCGACGTCCAAGCGAGCTAATGTACGCGCGTTATATTCATATCAAGTATGGTGCGGCTTGTATTCAATGAGGCTTGGAATGTTTATACAATTAATTTTCTTCTCACTGTTACACAATAAATATTTGCTGCGTGGAATCCAGTCATTTGTTCCATAGGGGCAATATTCTCATCAGCCATCACCATTCAATGTGAATGTGATACATGTACAAGTCCATGGTCATTGATACAGTAAGGTGAAGGCGAAGGTGACCTGTAACACCAGTATACAAAATTATACCGAGCGCATTGAATCCTCATCATATGATGTTGAGACAGATCAGAACGAAGTGTCGGTAAAATCAGGTGTGTTTTGAAGAGCATTCTCTCATCAATGATGATGCTATACTGTACACATACAAAATATGCTGTGTTGGGCCTATAGCACAAAATCACAAGCAAGTTGGTACAACTAGGCACACAGGGTCAAATTTCTGTCGCTAACGTGTTGATTTGGGTGAGGGGATCCTCTCATGGGGAGGTGTGGGTGGGATGGGACCTAATGTCTCAAGCACTTTTCCAGGTTTTCCATCAATATACTCTATTCCATACCCCAATATTTCAAGCACGTCAAATCAAACAAAAATTATTTGCTGGGAATGTGACTTTCACATCCCTGTCTGGACATGCTAGTGAGGAACCCTCAATCCCAGATTACTTACCATTGATGAAGCTAACGTCCAACAAATGCAAAATTGAGCTTGGCATCCGGCCGTATGTTATTCAGTGATGTATTACGCTACGGACCCTGTTGCCTCGACGGAGGTCTTGGCGCTCATCCAGCGCTTGTTCTTATTAACAGGGCTATCCGTCTGAAACGTATTATGTTGTATTTAGTATAAAAGTCAGTTTCATATATATCATGTACCTCAATTGTATGGCATCGGTTGTATTTAGTATAAAAGTCAGTTTTATATACATTATGTACCTCAATTGTATGGCATCATCCATGGGTCGTATTCAGATAGCGGTTTGAAAGAAATAATTCCTTTCGGAGAAGGTAGGTCGTGTTCTTCAATAGTCATAATTTAATTATTAGTTATCCAAACTTTGTAGACATTACTACATACAGTTTAGTATTTATAAGCAATATTCACGTGACAATTGAATAATAAATACCCTTTTACGGGGGTATATGTAATTGAAGAGTCATATCCACCTTAATTACATTCCGTCTGATCTGTCTAATTTTATTACCTACAACTCCGCACTATTGAGTGAAGTCGTGTCAGTATTTGTTTTTTCTTATTTGAGTCGATGACATGAAATGGGGGTTATATTCAAATTATTCAAAGATGGTATGGATGTAATCACATTATTCTGATTGTTGATTCAGTGTGTCTAAAGGTTAAACAATATTCTGAATTGGTCAGTGAGAGTGACATTGAGATTTGTTCTTGTATCTAATCCGAATGTGATAGGCGTTTTATTCAATTAACATATGCACACAAATAAATATGTAGCATGGTACCCGTTGTTTTCGGCAAAGTAAAATAAATGTCCATAAAACAAGGTGCACCACTTTGGAACTCTTCATGGACCCTGGATCCCAAACTAATTTTAATATTTTTTGTATCGTACTCATCATGATTACGTATTTGGTGTTTCCTGGCGCTGTTAGTTTGATATACAAGAGAGAGAGAGAGAGAGAGAGAGGGAGAGAGAGAATTAGGGATTAACGTCGCGTTCAACAATATTTCAGCCATATAGCGACGATCAAACAAAACTCTAAGTATTCAACTTAATAACGTAATTAGTAATCCAACACATTCAAACATACACACATTAAAACGTATACAACAAACCGGTTTCTCTCAAATAATCTAAGTTACAGTCTTCTTTCACCCGACTAAAAAGATCTTCTAAAGGAACTGCGCGATAAAAAGAATCTCGATACAGTCGATAAGAATATATTTCTCTGTGAGATCTTCGTGGCATGAAATACACCTTGAGACTGGCTCTTATTTGTAAATGTTCGTGAGTTAATCGTGTTTGGCCTATTTTACATCGATATACAAGGGAACTGTCAACCTATGTTACATATATACTAAGATTTATTCTTTAATTTGGTGCTAATGCTATTATATGAATTACGTCTTTGGATCAAGGACGCGGAAATTCTTCAATGGACGACGGCTGAATATTGAATGACGGATTGGACGCTTGCATTCACGCAATTTCGTCAGGCGGCCCTCGTGTTCCATTGTTATCGTTGGATAGATTTGTCAAGAAGGTAATGTTAGTGAGCATCATTTTAATCCGTTTTCACATGATCACCTCTAGAGCTTGTTTATCACAACAGTGAACATCCTGTGGTTATTTACCTGACGAGTTGGCAATAATAATTTCTCTACCGAATGGCAATGTGTGAAGTGAACAAGTGCAATCCAGTGATATGCAATAACTTAAAATGAAAGCCCTTATCCCTATCTGGCCTGGGCTTTTTGGGACCTGTTGTGGCCTGGGGGCCGAAATGCCCACCACCCCTAATCACTTTTCTTACCCCTTGAGCTAGGGGAATTGAAACTTACCACATTATACCCTTGGGTCAAACTCTACCAGAAAATGTAAAACAATCCAAGATGGCCGCTTTGATGACGTCACATTGACGTCATTTTCAACAACGGCATATTTTGATCGATTTTTCGGTCAGATTTTCCGTCATCTTAAATTTTCCCATGATCCTCTGCTCGGGTGTTATGCAAATAGGCTCAAAATGATCCCAATATGATAAACTATAAAGTCACGGAGTTTCAGCTCTCCATTTTTTGTCGTTCCGGAGATAACGCAGAAGGTTTGGTAGGGAGGCCATTTTGGCACCCCCAGGCCAGGTAGGGTTAATTAACAGTTTACGTACAGGTTCTTTGAAAACACCGCAGATTTCTCCGAATCATGTAAAACCGGATTACGTATTCTGTGCGTCCAGTCTCTGTTAGTCTGATATACGAGAGAGCTGTCAAACCACGTTCCAATGTGGTCTCGTACTGATTTCTTGCATAATTTCTCAGAGTATTAACATGTGTTTAATTATTTTGATCAAATGCGTCATGGTCGATTGCACCGATGTGTGAAGTTAAAACAACGACGATTCTGTCAGAATATGTATATTAGTAAGTGGTAAGATTCTAACGATTTCAAAATAGTCTATATAGTTCTTTGAATAATAATAGCGAATGCTTCAAACTGTGGATAATTGAATTCATTCCACGGCCTATACAGAAATAACGCAAGCACAATCCATATCACTCTGTTGCTAGCTCGGTCGGTTACTTGTGAGTCGATACATCCTCTGACGTCTGAGTATATATTGGTCTTATTTCTCTAAAATCGATCCAGCTGAGAAAATTAGCAGCTGTTGAATGAAAGTAAGTTTGATTCTAAGCAACTTAATGAGAGGATGTCAGCGAAACTGCTCAGCCAAAGAGAACATCGCGATGTCTTGCAGGTATAATTCAAAACTCTTGACTGCTTCTCTCTGGCCGGAACAAAATTGTGTTCATATATGGTCGGTTCTGGGTGTTACATCTAGGGTCCTTTGAAAGTCATGTGCTGTGCATTTACATCTCCATGGTGATTAGATGAACACCCGCAATCAAAACGTAACTGGAATACATTCTCCGGAAAATGACTTGGAAATTCATTTGAATAAAGAATAAAGGTCCGTGATTAGGATTTTATGTGAAGAGCATCACCAAGTTTTGCTGACTTCATTGAAATCTGTTGACCGCATCTCTTTTGTCAGAAACCATTATTATTTTTATTTCATACACAATTGAAATTGGTACTGTAATAGGGAATAGCTCTAGGTGTAAAATGGAGAGCATCCGCTCTTTTCATCATCAGACAACAATAACTACGCCTACCTTATATTAATTTTCTTTGAAAAGACCATATCCAAATTAATGGCAACGGAAACAATACTTCCTTCCACAAAAAAATGAATTGTGTGATGAGTCTGTCATATATTTCTTATTAATAGCACTATCTGTCGGAAAGGTATTATGTTGTATTCGGTATAAAAGTCAGTTTCATATACAATCAGAATTTGGTTATGTATCTCAATTGTATGACATCATTCAGTGCTGTATTCAAATATCGGCTTGAAAAGAATATTTCCTTCAAGAGAAGGGAGTTCGTTTACTCCAATAGTCATAATTTACTTATTAATGATCCAATCTTTCTGAACATTGTCACATACAGTTAACTATTTATAGGTAATATCCACGTGTCAATTGAATAAAAAAATACACTCTGAAAAAACGGGGGCATATGTAATTGAAGATTCATATTTAACTTAATTACAGTCTAATCTGTCTACTATTCATTACCTTCGAATCAGCACTATTGACAGAGTGATGTCGTGTCAGTATTTTCTTTTTATTTCCGTCGATGACATGAAATGGGGGTCATATCCAAATTACTGTTCCCTCCAGCAAATATGGTAGGGATATAATCACATTATTCTGATTGTTGATTCAGTGTTTCTAAGATTGAACAATATTCTGAATTGACCAGTGAGAGTGACACTGAGATTTCTTCTTGTATCCAATCCGAATGTTATGGGCGTTTTATTATTCAATTAACCCGTTGTTTTCGTCAAAGTAAAATAAATGTCCATAAAAAACTGCACCACTTTGGAACTCTACATCCACCCTGTGTGATAACCCCGAAACCTATAGGAAGTCCGACCCTGGATCCCAGACTAAGCTAATATTTTTAATATCGCACTCATCAAGGTTACGTATTCGGTGTGTCTAGGCTCTGTTATTCTGATATACAAGGGATCTGTCAGCCTATGTGTATCTGTATACTATGATTTATTCTTTTAATTTGGTGCTAATGCTATTATAAGAATTAGGTCTTTGGATATGGACGCGCAAATTCTTTAATGAACGACGACTGAATATTGAATGACGGACTAGACGCTTGCATTCACACAATTTCGTCAGGCGGTCCTGGTTAAATAGTCTCGTTTTCATTGTTATCGATGGATAGATTTGTCCAGAAGGTAATGTTTGATTGTGTCATTAATCTGTTTTCACGTGATCGCTTATGGAGCGATAGGCATCCTGCGGTTATTTACCTGACGAGTTGGCAATAGTAACTTCTCTACCTGATGGTAATGTGTGAACAAGTGAACAAACAAGTGATATGCAATAACTTAAAACTGAATAATTAACGGCTTACGAAAACACCGCTGATTTTCCCGAATCATGTACATCATGATTGCGTATACGGCATGTCCAGGAGCTGTTAGTCTGATATACAAGGGAGCTGTCAAGTGACGTTGTAATGTGGTCTCGTATTGATTTCTGGTATCATTTCTCATGAGTATTAACGTGTCCATTTATTTTGATCAAATGCTTCATGGTCGATACGCGCCGATGTGTGAAGTCATAACAACGATGATTCTGTCAGATATTAGTATATTAGTAGGCATGGAAAGATTCTAACGATTTCAAAATAGTCAATATAGGTCTCACTATGCTGTGAGTTCATGTGACTCTGTCAGTATGTCGGCACCTCTTCCCACTTCCCTCATATGTGTTGTAATTTTTACCTATATATGGCGAGATTCTGCTGGTGGACGATTCGTCCCCGAGGCCCGCCCCCTGTACAGACCTTTTAGTCTTTGATATATGTTGGCATTTGTGAGAAGTTGATGCTGGGTCGACATCGGGCCTTACAGACTAGTCTTTTGTGTTAAATGCCGTCATTTTCATATGACGACGATACAGCTCACAAATTACCAGTGTACGAGTTGTTACAGCGAAACAGCTCATCAATTACCAATATACGAGTTTTCATCATAGCTCTCTATATTTGTATCTAATACCGCTTATGCCTGTGCTAGGGGCTGTGTGGTCATATCATTCAAGTTGCCACATGATTCTTGGTATGTGCTTTAGAATAGGTTAACCGGAAGACTATGCTGTGAGTTCATGTGGCTCTGTCAGTATGTCGGCATCTCTTCCCACTTCCCTTATATGTGTTGTAATTTGAATAATAATAGAGAATACTCTAAAGTGTAAAGATCTGAATTTATTCCATGGCTTAGACAGATATAATGTGAACAAAATCTATATGACTCTGTTGCTAGATCGGTCAGTTACTTCGGAGTCGATACTTCTTCCGCTGAGGTCTGAGTATATAAGTGGTCTTATTTCTCTAAAATCGAACCAGCTGAGAAAATTAGCAGCTGCTGGATGAAAGTAAGTTTGATTCTAAGCAACTTAATGAGAGGATAAATAAATGTCTTGCAGGTATAATTCAAAACTCTCGACCGCTTCTCTCTGGCCGAAAACCAAATTGTGTTCATATATGGTCGATTCTGGGTGTTACATCTAGGGCCCTTTGGAAGTCATGTGCTGTGCATTTACATCCACATGGTGTTTAGATGAACAGTACAATCAAAACGTAACTGGGATACATACTCCGGAAAAGGACTTGGAAATTCATTTGGATGAAGAATAAAGGTCAGTGATTAGGATTTTACGTAAAGAGCATTATCAAATCTGGTTGACATCATTGAAATCTGTTGACCGCTTCTCTTTTGTCAGAAACCATTATTATTTTTGTTTTATACACAATTGAAATCGGTGCTGTAGTAGGAAATAGGTATTTCGATTATTGACGGGGAAATTCTCTTATGAACGACGCTGAGTATTGAATGTCGGATATTACGCCTGCTATTGAATAGTGCCGTGTAAATAAGATATTTCGATTATAGATATTCTTCACGGATGATGATTACGCACTGCTTGTATCTGCAGATCTTACACCTAGCTGGGACGTGTGTTTGGATTTCACTGGAGAAATACGACTATACAAATAGCGAGCATTACTGTCGCAAGTCGAAATATTATCTATTGAATGACTCTATTACGGTACGAGGAAAAACTCTGCAACGGCCATGTTTCAATGGATATACTTTTAATGATAAGCTGCAGAAAAAAACTGTTCATATGACGGCGAGACCCACTGTCGCCATAGCAATGTCAAAATTACATTCTCATCCTAATTAGTCTATATGCTTGCTTTTCGGACATAAGGAGAAATAAGGAAAAGTTTTTAAATTTAGAGCCAAAACTGTCTCTATATATGTTTCTGTAGTCGAAGGAGAGACCAATTGAGAGAGAGAATTAAGGTTTAACATCGCGTTCAGCAATATGTCTACTATATAGCGACGATCAAACAAAATGCTAAGTGCTCAAGCCAATAACTTAGTAATCCGACGTATTAAAACATACACACATTAAAACTTATACAACAAACCGATTTCTCTCAAATAACCAATCCTCTCTCGTACGAATAAAAAGATCTTCCACACTAGTCGCTCGATAAAAAGAATCTCTTACAATCTTAAAATGTATGCAGTCGATAAGAATATGTTTCACTGTAAGATCTTCGTGGCATGGAATACAACTTGGGGCTGCATGGCTCTTGTTTTAGTAAATGTTCGTGAGTTAATCGTGCATGGTCGATTCTACCTAGCCTGAAAATGGTTTCATAGAAACGTTTTTGGCTGTTCAGATGAGTATAGCCTACAGGTTTTTTGAACTCATGAAGTTTGTTATTATTCACAGCATCCCATTAAGATTAAAACAGCCGTTTCACATAAGTACAGATAGAGGGTCTGAAGTCCCTATGTGGGATTCCAACAGGATCAACCTCATCATCTAGGACTGCCTTAGCCATTCTATCAACATCAGTAGAGATACGATGGGCGCCCGGCCCTCATATCTGAGGAACCACCGATACTCCCCCATCAGAAATCCTCCAACGAAAATATCGAAAGGAAACTCCCATTTCACCAACAGTAGTGCATTATTGCCGGCAAATTGAAATTGCTTATGGCAAGTATTTGTATTCGAAAGTTACCACACGTACAATAATTTATCTTCACGGACTCATTTGATATATGAGGTTTGTCAAAGTGCTTCAACTGAATGACTTCATCATAAAATTTCACCATCAATGTTATATGATTCCTCGAGGCAACTGCTTGGTAATCAGACACAGAAATAAGGGACTTTCCATGGTAATGTAACGTAGGCCTATCTATTACAGGACTGTGTATTTAATTGGTACGGCCCGAGGGCTTGTTGACACTCAGTAGAGTACTGCACATCAAAGATATCTTCCACAGCATATACAACCAGCTATGGAATACTAGTAAATGATAGGAATATCATGTTCTCTCCTTGATTAAATACTACAAAAATAGCTTGATCGTTCCGTTTAAAACAAACTCTATCAGGATCGTTTTATCTGAATGTTCAACGCCGTAATTTATGACTTGAAGACATTTACGCTACTCGTTCTCTGTGATGTGTATGGCGAAATTCTATTCATGGGATCCCACTTTCAATAACTGTTTATCAACTCACAGGAAAATGGGCTTCTCAACACAGGAGTATTTCTATCATTCTATTTCAAATAACCCTCACAGCGATTCGTTTTCCATACGCCCTCTTTATCTCTTCCGAAACAGATCAAGTAAAATAGAACTACAAATGTATAATTATTTAACTTAATAGTACAAATGTTTGTAACTTTACCAATTAAAGCATATAGCTGAAATATTGCTGAATGCATTGTTAAACCTTAATTCTCTCTCTCTCGCACCAATTAAAGGATAAGCATTAGAAAACAAATAACCGATCTATTGTTGTATAGGTCGTCAGTACATAAAGTGGGTAATACTCAGTGGAAAACCACATACATGCAGCGGTCCGATGAGAATCGAGCCCACGTCGTCGGCGACACACGCAGCCTTATCGAACAGGATGAACGATCGGGTGCGTTGATCTAAATAACAAGAGTATTAATGCAAACCTGTCTGACTCGACTGCGTTGATCCGGCCCACCGGATACCTACTTTAACATTCGCCCTACCATGCCTCAGCTGGGGGCCATTATGGCCACCCTACCAAACTTTCAGCGCTATCTCTCAAAAATTGAGAGCTGATACTACGTGCCGTTGTAGTTTATAACAATGGGGTTATTTTGGGCCTATTTGCATGACCCCCGAGCCGAGAATAATGGGTAAATTCGAGGTGACGGCCACGTGGAGTACTAGAAAGGTGATTTTTTTCGTCATTTTTCTTGAAAATGTCTGCTTTTACGCGAGAAAAAGTGGACAAGTGGTAGAGCTTGGTCCAAAGGTATAGTGTGGTAAGTTTCAACCTCCTAGTTCAAGGGGTAAGAAAACTAATTAGTCGGGGGCCAAATGTCCCCGAGGCATGGACAAGCCCCAGAAAGCCCAGGATTAAATGTTTTAGTACAAATGTAGACACAGTTCCGATACCTGGCCCCCAATACAATGGTCACCGGCAGAATCCATGAACGCTAACTGAGAGAAAAGTAATGTAAAAACATATACCTCTAAATGACATAACTCTCAAGATGGGCAATGGAGAGCGTACAATAATAACTCCACCGCTATAATGTCAAATGGTCTAATCAGTCGAATCACATAATATGCGATATAATTCAATGATTGAATACAGTATACGTAGTGAATAAAGCATTCGACCAGTTAATGTATTTAAGTACTGGTATACTGGCACTGTAAATCTCCGCTGCCATACCACACGAAAAACGAAGTAATATTTCTATTTTTAGTTCAGTGCTCAAAAATAATGTTAGCCAGCCCTAGACCAATAGTCGCGTGTTCCACTGGTACTGGTGGATAGCTTTTTCAATTTACAATTTCCACCACTAGACACATCACGTTTTCATGTTACCACTATAGAGCACGTCCAACGCAACAGTGAACGCCCAATGTTTATTTTACATGGCGAGTTGAAAATACTGATTCTGAATCCTATGGATAAAGTCTTCGTATACGTATTAACAGACGACTTTTCGCTACAGATTCTGACATGGACATTCACTGAAAGCCATCTATATATAGCCATTAGTGAGTACTGGATGAGAACAATATAGCATGAAAAAAAATCAACACCCAAAACGGATTAGGAAAGAAAACATTGGATACATACCGTGAACTGATAGGACGGTTTATCAGTACGGTATCTCTTGCGTTAAAAGTACTCCTGCTGTCATAGCTAGTTGCAAGATCAAGCATCTCGCCTCCTTCTAGCCCTACCTGGCTTGGAGGTCGGGGGAGAGCTACGTGCTCCCTATTAAACTTTTACTGAAGTTCCGAAAGTGAAAGATCAGAAGAGCTGAAACTTCCTGATTTTTCGCGAATATTCTTGGCGTCATTTTAAGATCATGAAATAATTTAAAATGACGACCGACAAGTGTCCTCAGAATGTTGTGGTTTCGGTCATTTCGTTCATTTGTTCGCATTTTTAGCCCACCATCACCAGATGGTGGGCGTTCAAATCACTTTTCGTCCGTGGTCCGTCGTCCGTCCCACCGTCCGTCCGTCCGTCGTCCGTCGTCAGTCCGTCCGTGAACAATTCTTGTTACCGCGATTTCTCAGGAACTACTTCATGGATCTTTTTCAAATTTGGTACACAGGTTCCCCTTGGGGTCTAGTTGTGCAAGAAACCTTCTCTGGTCCGATTCGAAAATCCAATATGGCCACCAGGCAGCCATCTTGGATTTCCCCATGAAACCTTGTTACCGCGATTTCTCAGGCACTACTGCATGGATCTTTTTCAAATTTGGTACACAGGTTCCCCTTGGGGTCTAGTTGTGCAAGAAACCTTTTGTGGTCCGATTCGAAAATCCAATATGGCCACCAGGCAGCCATCTTGGATTTCCCCATGAAACCTTGTTACCGCGATTTCTCAGGAACTACTGCATGGATCTTTTTCAAATTTGGTACACAGGTTCCCCTTAAGGTCTAGTTGTGCAAGAAACCTTTTGTGGTCCGATTCGAAAATCCAATATGGCCATCAGTCAGCCATCTTTGATTTCCCCATGAAACCTTGTTACCGCGATTTCTCAGGAACTACTGCATGGATCTATTCCAAATTTGGTACACAGGTTCCCCTTGAGGTCTAGTTGTGCAAGAAACCTTTTTGGTCCGATTCGAAAATCCAATATGGCCACCAGGCAGCCATCTTGGATTTCCCCATGAAACCTTGTTATCGCGATTTCTCAGGAGCTACTACATGCATCTTTTTCAAATTTGGTACACAGGTTCCCCTTGGGGTCTAGTTGTGCAAGATACCTTTTCTGGTCCGATTCGAAAATCCAATACGGCCACCAGGCAGCCATCTTGGATTTCCCCATGAAACTCGGTTATCGTCATTTCTCAGTACTGCATGGATCTTTCTCAAATTTGGTACACAGATTCTCCTTAGGGTCTAGTTTTGCAAGACGCCTTTTTCGGTCTGAATCGAAAATCCAATATGGCTACAAGGCGGCCATCTTGGATTTCCCCATGAAACCTTGTTATCGCGATTTCTCAAGAACTACTGCATGGATCTTTCTCAAATTTGGTACACAGGTTCGCCTTGGGGTCTAGTTGTGCAGGATACCTTTTCTGGTCTGATTCGAAAATCCAATATGGCCACCAGGCGGCCATCTTGTATTTCCCTCCATGAAACTTTATCAAGATTTCTCAGGAACTACTGCATTGATCTTTCTCAATTTTGATGCACAGGTTCCCCTTGGGGTCTAGTTGCGCAAGATACCGTTTTCGGTCCGAATCGAAAATCCAATATGGCCACAAGGCGGCCATCTTGGATTTCCCCATGAAACCTTGTTATCGTGATTTCTCAGAAACTACTGCGTGGATCTTTCTCAAATTTGGTACACAGTTTCGCCTTGGAGTCTAGTTGTGCAAGATACCTTTTCTGGTCCGAGTCGAAAATCCAATATGGCCACCAAGCAGCCATCTTGGATTTCCCCATGAAACTTAGTTATCGTCATTTCTCAGTACTGCATGACCACGCCTTGTGGCCAATTTGGATTTTCGATTCAGACTGGAAAAGGTGTCTTGCAAAACTAGACCCTAAGGAGAATTTGTGTACCAAATTTGAGAAGATCCATCCAGTAGTTTATGAGAAATCACGATAACAAGGTTTCGTGGGGAAATCCAAGATGGCCGCCTTGTGGCCATATTGGATTTTCGATTCGATTCCTTATGAAACCTTGTTATCGTGATTTCTCAGAAACTACTGGATGGATCTTTCTCAAATTTGGTACACAGGTTCGCCTTGGGATCTAGTTGTGCAAGATACCTTTTCTGGCTCGATTCGAACAACCAATATGACCACCAGGCAGCCATCTTGGATTTTCCCATGAAACTTTATCGTCATTTCTCAGGAAGTGCTACATGGATCTTTCTCAAATTTGGTACACAGGTTCCCCTTGGGATCTAGTTGTGCAAGATGCCTTTTCTGGTCCGATTCGAAAATCCAATATGGCCACCAGGCAGCCATCTCGGATTTCCCCTTGAAACTTTATCGTCATTTGTCAGGAAGTACTGCATGGATCTTTCTCAAATTTGGTACACAGGTTCACCGTATGATCTAGTTGTGCAAGATACCTTTTCCGGTTCAAATTGAAAATCCAATATCGCCACCAGGCGGCCATCTGAGATTTCCCCATGAAACTTTGTTATCATGATTTCTCAGGAAGTACTGCCTGGATCTTTCTCAAATTTGGTAGACAGGTTGCCCTTGTGATCCAGTTGTGCAACATACCTTTTCTGGTCCGATTCCAAAATCCAATATGTCCATCAGGCGGCCATCTTGGATTTCCCCATGAAACTTTGTTATTGCGATTTCTCAGGAACTACTGCATGGATCTTTGTCAAATTTGGTACACAGGTTCCCCTTGTCGCCTAGTTGTGCAGGATACTTTTTCTGGCCTGATTCGAAAATCCAATATGGCCCCCAGGCGCCCATTTTGAATTTCCCCATGAAACATTGTTATCGTGAATTCGCAGGAATTTTTCATGGATCTTTCTGAAATTTGGTACACAGGTCCCACATGGGGCCTAGTTGTGCAAGATGCCTTTTTTGGTCCGATCGTCTTAGTAACAATGGTCAAAAAGATGCTCTTGTCATTAGCTTACAATTATCGGACAATGGTGGGCGCCAAGATCCGTCAGGATCTCTCGTTCTTGAGTAAAATGGCACGAAGTAATATATTTTGCCAAAACTGGCAGACCTGTCAAGTCTCACGAAATTTCCGTGAGTCTCAAGAAATATGGACTAACCTCCCGGTCTCACGGAAGAGTTCAGAAATCTCAGGAATTCATAGAATATCTTCTCAAAAGTCTCAATCTACTCATTTTCTTATGAAAAGGGATGTAATATAACATTTTTGACAATTTTTCTACAAAAATTGACATAATCTCATATGAAAATTTATTTTCTGGAAATGCGTCTGAGAACGTCTAGTGGCTAGGGCCCTGGGCGGGCCCTTTTTTTGAAACTCAAGAAATTTCTTCGCCAGACCTTGGCAGCTCTGATCTGGTTATCCTCTATCATATTAATTAGCTTGTGAAAGAAAATGTAAAAATGTATTATTCGAAAAATCGGTCCGAAACGTAGGCGAAAAATGACTTTCGATAATATGCCGTCATTGTGACGTCATCTTGGCGCTCATTGTGGATATTTTTTACATATTCTTGTAGTGCTCGACCCAAATCGCTCAGATCTGTTGAGATCAATACGACCTCTATAGAACGTAAAGTCATTATTTAACAAGAATTGGGTGTTTAATGTATAGATACTAAAAATATCTTCCGGCATATCTTACTGCGAACGGCATTGTGTTACCTGTATCGTAATGGCATTTGCCGCAGTTGTGGGTCAAGATTTCTTACGTGTAGGCGCAATAACCAGAAGATCTATGTGATTCTATGCCACAGTGGGAAAATATGTCCGTTGTCGATCCCTAATATGATATGTGGGCGCCAATATATAGTTTGTTCCATCTGTTATTTTGTCGAATTCCTATGTGAACGAGTTCATTAGGTTCTGTCGGCGAGCAGACATTCGTTTCGTTTTACCAATTCACAGTTCCTGACATATATCGTATACCCACGAGGAAGAACGGATCGCAGTTCCTGTCAGGGATAATCATGCCTTGTTTGAGCTGTCTGGTAATGCTGACTACAAGCCAGATGGATCGGTTCGTAAGTAAATAAATCCACAAGACCGACAGGTGTGACCTGATTGGTCTGGACGAGTTAAATCATCTGCTAGAATTGATGGCGTACGGCCTGCAAACATCCAGAATCCTATTGGGGAACCATGGAATATATTTGGTCATATTGATCATGTGCTTTTCGGAAATCAGTGCACCCAGAAGCCTCACACATCCTCAATAAATATTAGTAATAAATCGTTCCAACTTTAAATGCTCCAGAACTGTTAACTCTACATGTACGAGATATATGTCTAATTCGAAATTGCATGTGGTACCGGTATTATTCCGTTATGATACATACTTCATCCGTCGTTAGAGGAGGTTGTACATTGTATCATGCGATAGCGAATACTGTCCGTCCATTTGTCTGTCAGGGCCCTCGGTGGCCGAGTGGTCTAATGCGCTTCGCTGGTGACCCCTAGACTCACACCGCTGAATCGGCACGGGTTCGAGCCCAGTTGGACCATGTGTGAAAGTTTGTCAGTTACTTGCCGAAGGGCGGTGGTTCTCTCCGGGTACTCCGGCTTCCTCCACCAACCAAACCAAACTGACTGTCACCATATGAGTGAAACAAACTTGAGTGTGACATTAAGCCAAATTCCCTCCCTCCCTCCATTTGTCTGTCAGTTAACGTTTTTAAGCGGTGCGATATCCCCAGTTGACGGTTATGTATGGGTACCAAACTTTAATAAGGTACATGTATATACCTTAACCACGGGACAAAATAAATCTCCATTCTTGTTGAGGCAATACGTTCAAAGGTCAACGTTACTGTTGCCGAAAATCAGTATCGAAAATTATTATGTTCATGCTTTAAGTAAAGTTTTAAAATGTAGCGTGTTGAATTTATCCTTCGGTCAGTTTTAGTCAATGGGTATTCTCTGCTTGTTGCGTCTGTCAGTCATATAACATATGCAAATGGCGATGGGTAAGAAGAATGAACATGACTGACCTTGACCTATTTGTTAACGTCAAATTCTAGTATTGGTGATATATTATCGAATGATTACATCTACCCTATCTAAATCCATCTACCCTATCTAAATCCATCTACCCTATCTAAATCCATAGGCAACTGTTGATGGACGAAAAGCCTTTACAATCTGACTCAACCTACTTTATCAAGGTCAAATTGTAGTTATTACAATATCTAGCGGAATAATGACTACGCTCTCCAAATTCCCACTATAGTACATATGCAACTGTTGAACGATTAGAAACTTATTCAAGTTGACTGACCTCGAGCCATTTTATCAAGGTCTGATTCTAGTTAATGCGTTGTATTTTAAAGGGTTATAGCTAGGTTTTCCAAATTCACACTACCGGCGCTGGGCTAGAAGCACAGTGATATTGTTTGTATGTTTTCTACATGTAGCTATAAGTTTTTATATTCAGACCATATGTCACTGGTGACGGATCAGTTTACTGAAGATGACCGTGATCCATTTTGGTCCAGGTCAAATGAAGTATTTCACCATATTTCATGAACGATCATACCTAGGCTCTCAAAAATAGTGTTTGATTTGTGCAATGTTCACAGACACACAACGATCTTGTTTCATAATATTATTATTTAATTCAATACGAATCAAGAGAATTCACTTCGTTTTAGTATTATGAAACGGAATATTCGTATGCCTACCAGGGAGTGGATTAAAATGCAAATATTACTTAAAACTGTACACAAACACCACTATGGTATAGGGTCAATCCTGCCACACTGGACTCAGACGTCCTATCCACCATTCAGTGATAAGTCGTCACACATAATTTCCGGAAGAATTCCGCGTCTATAATCGAAAGACCGTATCCACACTGTACTAGCATTCAATTTCAGGTAGATATATAATATAGTTAATAAATACAAGCATCATTCAATAATCAGTCGATAATCTATCAAACACTACTTGCTAATTACGAGCATCGTGGAATTGTAGCCAAGTGACGAATCCCCTACAGACTAACAAGAAAACGTAGAATACAAGTATGCCAGATCAATGCAAATTTACAGTTCTCGCTAAAAGGAACATTCTCGTAAATATAAAAACGAATGCAACCCCTAACGCGCCTTGTTAAAACCAAGAGTATATCATCAAAAACACACAAGCGTGTGTCCACTCAAGAAAGGCCTAACTAAATTATTGTGATACAGTAGCAGGAAATAATTCAACACTGATGAACCAATATCTTCTGACGGATCAAGAATCACAGCAGAATAACATCCCTCACCCCAGTGTCTGTCGATAGCATTAGCTGTAAACGCGATCCGATGTTGCGTGCAGTTTTGGCGATTTTGTTCGTGAACGCCAATCAGTAGATCGTCAATGTTCCTGGAAAAAAAACAAGAAAGCCCACGGTTATATGTTCCAACGGCTATCCCTTATCCCTGGAACAATCTCTCTTGCATTCAGTTGTGTACGAAATCCTGGTTTTGTAGTTTTGAAAATTCAGTGAAAAAGGCCTGACGGCTCGAAGATTCAATGCAATACCGTCACATCAGAGTTGATATATCGATCAATAATGCTCCTTCACCGTCAGTCAAATACACGATAATACGAAGGCTACTATCACAGCGGTACATTTTTCAGATATGGTACCAACCTGGATATCTTATGTTTCAAAGATCCAGAACACTATGATCAATTTGGTCATCCGCTTGTTATGTTTATCTGGAAAGTTCTGGATAGCAAAATAGTAAAATAATGCTGTATCATCTCGCATTATAGTGTTGCAAAAGATATTGAAATACATTTTGATAAACTCTACCCCCTTTCCGCTGATATGGTTTCTTTTCAATAATGTGATGTTTATCTTGTCCTGGTTTTTGATCAAAGTCCTGGATTTCGAGGAATTTGATTGTCGAAAGAATGTCTGTGACACTGATTGGAATAGCCTCGATTTACTCGACACAGAGACAATGTTTCATGCGGCAAATGCCAGCATAATTGTTTTTAATGATACTAAACTGACAGTATGAGGCTGCATCATCCCGTGTTGCAAAAGATATCGAGATACACTGTTATGAACGGTACCTCCTTTTCACTGATATGAATTCTTTCCAATAATCTGCAGCTATTTGTGTTAATTACTTTTCCTATTTTATATATGCTAGTTATTTTAATGCCTCTGTCTTCTGAATGTAATATATACCTTGAATTATTCGCGGTGTCACAGGAACTTTCGTGCTCTAGTTCAATTCACGATTGTTTTGAGATGTAACAGCTGTTCTGGACATTCGGATACTTTTCAGAATTATCCTAAGATACAAAGGCAACTGATCGGAAAAGATATCAATGCCACCAGATTTACCGCTTCTGTACCATATTTCGTCGGAAAAATAAATAATTCATTTAACATACAGTAGGCGTGAAAATGTTATGGCAAATAACCCAAAAGGAAACGGGAAGATGATTATACAATTCATAGCTCACTGAGATCCATGTGAAGGTCTTCTTTGACAATGTCCATAATTCCTATGACCAATTCGGGCAAATCTTTATTATATTTTCAGATGTAATCTCCTCAACAAGCCAAATTTGCCTCTTTTTTGCTTTTCCAAAATTCCGCCATCTGTTATTGTTCTTAAATGAACTGCATGGACATTCAAAAAATAATAACATAATATCTTGTACGATTATAACACATATAAAGTTGATTACCTTGTCACGCTGGCATCAAAGGTAATACTGAGGCTGATGGCCAAGGCAGCCCTAGATAACGAGGTTGATCCAGTTGGAATCTCATATAGCGATTTCAGACCCTCTATCCGTACTTATGTGAGAAAGCTGTTTCAATCTTTATGGGATGCTGTGAATAATAACAAAATCCATGAGATCAGAAAAACTGTACGCAAAACCCATCTGAGCAGCCAGAAACGTTTTGATCAAGCCATGATCAGGCGATGTAGAATCGGCCATACACGATTAACTCACGAACATTTACTAAAAAAAATAGCCAGTCCCAAGTGTATTCCATGTCACGAAGATCTCACAGTGAAAATTATTCTGATCGACTGTATAGATTTTAAGATTATAACAGATTCTTTTTATCAAGCAGATACTTTAGAAGATCTTTTTAGTCGGATGAAAGAAGACTGTATCTGAAGTTATTTGAGCGAAATCGATTTGTGTATATGTTTTAATGTGTGTAAGAGTGAGTGAGTGAATAGAATTTAACGTCGCTTTCAGTTGCGTTCCTGCTACTTCAAAGAAGAAATTTGTTTTAATGTGTTGGATTACTAAGTTATTAACTTGAATACTTTAACACAATTTTGCTTGATCGTCGCTATATAGCTAAAGTATTGCTGAACGCGACGTTAAACCTTAATTCTCTCTCTCTCGTCGTTTTTTCCACAAATTTGTTGTCGAGCAGTTTTCAGGTTATCATTTATTTTTCTCTTTTCCTCGGTCAATTTGTGTTTATCGCGTATGTGGCAATTGTGAAGTGGCAATATAATGATCTCTTCAAGAAAGTGTTCTAAGTCATTTCGTCCATGACCATTTTGTCGGCTCCCGGTTCAGCAACTATATCGCAATCAGCTGATCCATACAATGCCGTTATATGAAACAGAAGCTAAACTTCTGCACTCTCACATGATTGCATTCCTGCGAAGGTTGTATACGGCAAAACCAGCCGAAACCCTAAGTCATTTGTTTTCAAAAGTTTGTATTGGCAACACTGATATTTTGGAATTACATTATTGAAGGAAACTGATCGGCACTCATCTTTGGAATAATTATCACATCGGTATCTTCTAATCTTTCTTGTATGACAAGGGTGGAATTACAAGCGTCTAGTCCATCATTCATAATTCAGCCGTCGTCCATTAAAGAATATCTGCGTCCATAACCCAAAGACCTATTCCATATTCCATATAACAGTATTAGCACCAAATTCGAAAGGACAATCATAGTATACATAAACATAGGCTAGTTTCCTGCAAGAGAGAAGCGGTCAACAGTTTTCAATGATGCCGACAAGACATCATGATGTTTCAAAAATATAAAATCCGTATCGCTGATCAGTATTCTTAATCCATAATAATCGTTGTAAAGTCGTCATCTAGACGCTTAGATTGTGCCTGTTCATATGAACACCACGAGGATCTTGAAGTACATGGGTTCATACGGCCCTAGCCCCGGGTTAAGCGGAATTAGGCACAAGTTACGAAACGTAACGCCATAGATCTTGCACGCTACGCCCGTATTTTGCTATCAGCATGCGATATGTATGAAGCGCCGTTTGTGACAATATTGTCAGCAACAAATATATAGAGGTAAAACCAAAATATAAAGTCGCCGTTTGTGACAATATTGTCAAACACAAATATATAGTTAATTAAGGACTCGAGGCCCGGGGAATAGGCTCAAACTATCGATATTTTTTTCTTTGCATATTTCAAAAGTTGAAGAAAAAACCTATCAATTGTTTCTGTTATTTTCCTTAAAAACTGTTTGCAAACGTGAAATTTTAGCTCTCAAACATTCACTGTCTGTGGAAGAACTCTGACCTGTGGGGATTAGCGCGTATTACTCACAGTCGGTGTTATCGCCTGCTGTGACTTCGCACCTTGGCTAATTACTTGTTACTGCAATACACACAATTCGCACGCTGGGCTCATTTATTATAATTAGTTGTTTTTCTACTACATTCATGCCAAAGCCGCCATCGTTTACAAAATATTGAACAGGAAATTATATGGTCTATCTCAGTGTTTTCGCGCCACATGACAAAAAAAAAATACAAACACACTGCTCAGGTGGTCAACCATTTCCGGAAAGCATGTGGTATATGCAGATATATATATTGCGAATTTGCGTAATGTTTTTCATAATATCTCACTTGACATTCTATCAACATATCTTACTTGCCAACACAATCATGGGAAGAAAACGTTACAAGATTAGTAGGACACGCATGCAGGCAAAAAGGAACTTTGATAAACATTATTACACGACTCCTGCTGTTCGGTCATATATACCTCCGATTCAGTATTACTTCATACTGCATTATCGCATTATACATGCGGCAAATGTAGAAAGTGAGGTATTCGTTCAAAATAATACTTTACGTATTCACCATCGTACATATAATTATAAAAAAGGCAAACATTATTCCCGCAAATTGTATACATTCGCGATAATAGTAAAGTTTTTTAACTCCACACCGGAAATGGCCGCTGCCAGTTTTTTCCCGTTTGAGGTCTGTAGACTGACCAGTTCCTTTTTCTTCTCTTTCCTTGAGCTAGACCTTTTTCAGTCGGCAATTAAATCCATGAATGTCCAATTGCCGCAAATCACATCTCTGTAAGCCTTCTATAGAATGTTCGACGTCTACTCAATCACCCGCGGTGAGGGATTTCGGAAGGCGTGAAAACTGACTGATTCCAGCATAAAAATTCATCTTCGTGACTGGTTTTCTACACTTTGTCAAAATATATTGTTCCAAAGTGATTAAAGAACGTTTGGTCTATAATCCCTATATGTTGTGTGAGAATATTGTGTCATTATCATGAAGTAGCGGATAATAATTACAGAATATCATCTGAAAAGTAGATTATTTTTGTTTACGGTCTATATCCGACATATTGTTTTACACAGCTGGTACATACAAACTTGCTAATAACTTCTCTATTTTTCATCCGATCATGTCAATTTTTGGGGAGCAGAATATATGCATTACAGTCCGAACATTTTTCAAAATGTTGCTTTGTTTTGAAGTTATTGGAACTTGAAATAAACTTTCATTTTGTTTCAAAAAATAAACTTTACAACGCTCTCAAACTTTTTCTAAGAGTTTAAAAAAAACCCTGAGACACACTTGTTTGGTTTGAAAGGTTTATTATCACCATGCAAAATCTCGGACTCGTTACCTGTAAAATAATAGGTGAAATTAGCGATATAAAAAATACATTATTTTTTTTATATAACTGTTTTCTAACTGCAACAAAACCGGTGAAATAAACGTAAGAATTAAATTTTTACTTTATTTGGAACACCCGAATTGTGATCTTTCCAACCATATAAAACATATATATGTATGTGAAGTAGTTGTGATGAAATGAGACAGAATGCACGAGGGTGTCTAGTATCAGGCGCTACCCCGGGCCTCGAGTCCTTAAAACCATATATAAAGTGACTTTTGGCAAATATAGTTTAGTTTAAAATATATACTTACAAAAATATTTTGTAAATATATATAAAACGATATAAATAGAGCCTATCTATAAAGTTAATTTTTTTTAAAAATATATATTTGACGTAAATATAAAGTACACGCACAAAATATATAGTGTACATGTAAACCGGATATGCTCAAAGGAAGCTGCGCAAACAATGTTGCGCGAGTAATACTGGTTAATCAAAAACTGCAATTGGGTTCTGATGCGAAACTATGACAGCGGCGAAAGTCACTCGCATGTCACACATATGGCGAATCAAACAATATGATCACGTACCTGAACATATTTCAGTTCACTGCCATAATGATTTAGTAAAGGCCTATTCCAATTTTCAACAGTTACTGTTATCATTTACAATCGTACTTCAGAGTTATCTCATCAATTAGATATAAATACAGATATAAATACATCTACATGTACTTATAAATCACCATAAGGTATCCTAGCCTGCAGCCAATATCACGGCATGTCCCTTTGATGTTCAATGTACGATTCCGCCGGCTAAGTCGCTGGTTGCTATTTGCCGTATAAAAACATCAATATCAGTTGAAATAAAACATGCGCAGTAATTCTACGTAAAAATAACGATGTATTAATTATGCGCAACACAAATATTAGGCAATTTGAAATCATACTGAATATGAGTATATTTCATTGACCAGAATATGACCATTCATAGCTTAGTTATAGGACGTTGGAATTATATTGTAGTTTTGTATATTTTATCGTTTCTCGATAATTTCTGCATTTCCAAACAAGACAAAAATTTGCAGGGAACTTGGTATAATTACAGCGAATGTGGAAACTAATGGCTGATGAGGAACCGGTTGCACTAGCGAACAAAATCGACGATTGAAATATCTAAAAAAAAAAACATTCAAAATACAAAATACATAGGCAATTTTGCCACAAATTAACGGAATTTCTACATTTTAAAAATGACACATTTTGTGCTTGAGTTCAAGATCAAATATAAAAGTACATAGCCTCTCAGTCTTTAACAGTTTAGGGACCGGAAGCCTCAATTTGAATCAAATACAATATTGTAAACACTAGATTGGCCTTTTTTCACTTTTGCGCTGCCTGGAAGCTGCTAACTAAGGAATCAGTCGAAGCCGTTTTACCCCTGCCTGCTAATCGCTAATTAATCTTCAAAACGTGTGTATTGAAGATCACTTCTGGTCCAATGGGGTTCTTGCCGGGCATCGGTATTAACCCTATTATATACGCTGACGAATATCAACAGTTCATTTTATTCTAATTACGTTATACTAACTTAAAACTTAAAAATGTTGAGATCAAGTAAGCGTATCATGCTATAATAAATGATCTCGTTGCTAAAAAGGAGGAACAGTGAACGCAACAGTACAATTCACACTGGTGGTTCCCACAGTAGGCGCCATGGTTTTTTCATAATTTGAGATCGGTACGTTTGATGATACAAGCATAGTGCAACCGGTTCCTCATGAGCCATTAGTTTCCACATTCGCTGTACTTATACCAAGTTCACTGCAAATTTTTGTCTTGCTTGGAAATTATCGAAAAACGATAAAATATACAAAACGACAATATAATTCCAAAGTCCTATAACTAAGCTATGAATGACCAATGAAATATGCTCATATTCAGTGTGATTTCAAATTGCCTAATATTTGTGTTGCGCATAATTATTTGCCTTTCAATCACTGAATGTCATTAAATAATTTCGACGCATTGTTGCCGACCATTTCTCAGACCAAATGCATCGCATATACTCAACAGCTGTTGTGTGCATGTTTTCCTACTTTCGACTATCTGTATATCTCGCCAAGGAACGTGAACAACTTCGGTTTTGTTCTCAATTCATGGATACCGAATGTGTAGCCATGCAGCTTTCCATATTTACTCGCCCTTGTCTATTATTAGTGACATGTTGTACAACGTGTTCTATTTGCAGCCCTTCGTGTCGCATGATACAGCTATTAGTAAACATTTCGATATTAATACATGATTGATCCTAGTTTGTCATACGGCCTTCGACGATGAAGACATTTATGAAAGACCTTTTTTATTTGAGATGTAGTCATTCCATGTACGTATACCAGATATTAATCATTTGGAAGAAACGTCCCACAATTGGAGTTATTACAGAAGATACTACGATTTGCCAGAAGTTGAATCTTAAAGTCGGATATTAACATTTAATCATGATTTGTTATTTGAAAGAATCTTTATGACATAGCATTCGAGCAGTTTCTAGTCTAGATTTACATTCCAGGCTCTTATAATGTTTTGAAGGATACCCTCGAATATTTTTATCTGCCTCTGGGATGTCCTAGAAACTTTGGTAATTTAAGATTATGGATACATTAAGTCAGACTACATGCAGCTTTATTTGATGCATCTCATGTACAGTCAGGTTTCGATGCAGAAACGTCAACATGCTATTTTTCCCAGCGTTTTCCAACGTAGCATAACAGGTTAGAATGTGTTGAACCTCTTCTCTCCCCAAGAGTATTATACCTTGTCATGTTTTTATAAAGACATTCTTGTCTGGTTATTATGATAGACTTCAACTATCTGATCGAATAGCAAGGCTATGCTTGATGATGTGAACAATAATGCAATTTTCTATCGCATGCTCATGATCGCTACTTTTGTGAAAGCTCTCTCTGGAATATGTGCATTCTAGCAGAAGCGTTTATCTGTGAGCTTGCTTTAGCGCCAGCAGTCTTCTGCAATAATGGACGGATTCCCCTGTTAATAGAACGTAATTGAGTTGGTTAATACCATCACACCGATGTTAGTTCCGTACTTGTAAAGCAGTGAGTTTCATTCCAGGTGAGATTAAGAACAACATTCATCTGATCAAACCTAGCAGAAACCAACGGCTGGGATTGTTACCGTTATCGATATTCATTAATTAAATTATTGTGCGCTAACTTCAAATGCCATATAACCGGAAAGAGACCGTATTCCCAGTTGTATACTTTCGACACTACTTCGGAGAATGCTCGAATCAGAATGAAACGCATCTATATAGCAATAGTGTCATCCATAATTCGCTGAGATCCCTCAACTGATAAATGTTTCCGAGCAAAGGATAACAACCTTTGCGGTAATTCGTTTATTTTTGGAGAGAAACACCCCCCTTCGCATTCGAATATCACAATTTCAAGTAAAATTGACTAAACTGGCGATTGAAACTTGAAAGATATAATAGTAAACTGGACTACTCGTTCATTGCAAATGCAAATATATCCCAGAGTTCCAATTTATTTATTTGGACGCGGACAATTCTAAACTGGCATTTGTGCTACGTTGATTGAGATAGAAGCGAGTGCCGATATGATGGGACGTCAATAAGCACTTCATTGTTGATGCTGTCCAGAGAAAGGTCGCTAACAAAATTCTCACTATCCGTGACGTTCATGGAACAGAGCTGTAATGATTCTCCGTATCACGCTACATAAATCGTATAATTGTCAACTACATGTAAACTCGTGAATATGGCAGGTCGATTACCTGACAAGTCCGGTGTATAGCGAAATAATGTCCGATAATGTCCGGTTCCTATCTAATAACCTGGTTAGGGTATTTTTTGCCTTATTTGCAACTCTTGTACGGCATATTTTCTAAAGCGAAACATACAAAAAATGTTCTTGTGGCCTGGGGCATTGTTTCCTTTCACTCTGTCAAATCATTTTAGGTTATTAATCTTCTCTTTGTTCAACCTATCGCTCTCGGATAAGTGTTGTGATGATTACACTAATGTGCCCTTTGTCCAACGTAACACACTCACAGAACGAATATAGACAAACCCGACATGATGAGGTATATATTCATTCATCAGTCGGATACTACCAGTAACTTCAGTTCGACTGGTTTTATTTTCATTTCCACTGTAATCGAATTTATTCGCTTGCAACAAAATACTTCTAGCATTTTTTATATCATAGGGCAGGGAGATGTACACGCTTAAAACTAAAGTGTTGAAACTGACTCGTAAAGTGTTGAAATAACCCTTTAAGTGTGTCCACAGAGACAGCACTTAAAGAGCAGTCCCTGTGGACACACTTAAAGGGTTATTTCAACATTTTACGAGTCAGTTTCAACACTTTAGTTTTAAGCGTGTATGCCTCAATGATTTGCCTGACATACACGTTCTGCGAGTGCTTTAGGTCAAACAAAGCTCACGTTAATGACCCCCCGCGCCCCCCCCCCCTGTCAGATCTAGTATCGTGACAATATATCGATCTGTTTTCCGCCTTAATTGACAAGCATCTTATTTACTTCCTTCAGACATATCTTGGTCTAAAGGACAAGCTGTGGCTACTGTTAATATAAAATGGCGAAAACCTTCTCATTAAATATGGGCCGCATGTATTTACTTCATCTTCAGAAACGGAGAGAGAGAGAATTAAGGTTTAATGTCGCGTTCAGCAATATTTCAGCTAAAAAGCGACGATCAAACAAAATTCTAAGTACTCAAACCAATAACTTAGTAATCCAACGCATTTAAACAAACACACATTAAAACTTATGTAACAAATCGATTTCTCTCAAATAACCCAAGATGCAATCCTCCCTCACCCGACTAAAAAGATCTTCCAAAGTAGTCGCTCGATAAAAAGCATGTCTTACAATCTTAAAATCTATGCAGAACAAACGGTAATGATCTTGCAATATAATCTGGGTACATCCGACACACGGGTTTGGTTATGACTCGGATCGCCTTGTTGGGTCATATCTATTATCTGTCATGACCATCTTTTAGCTAGGATCATATTCATTCAGTCATAAACCGGCGCAAGATATTGGATATGAGGCGATCAGGTTTGAGAAAATATACCAAGGTAAACTGTCATCGTGTAAATGGCAGGTCGAGTAGCTGACAAGCTCTACAAAAAAGGGAATAATATCCGATAATGTCCGGCTACTATCTAATAACCTTTATCATATGACTAGCAGTGATTCCTTTATTTGATTGGTCTATTGAACGTCACATGATATCTCACAAAAAGTTTTATTCACCAGCCAAAATGTTATATTCACCGACCGGTGAATACAGCTTTTGCTGACGTCACTGTCGAAGCCTCTCACTCGATTGACGCAACTTCGAACACCTGCTGTGCGGCTGGCGGCTGTTGCATGATCAGAACCTATTATGGTGATATTCTTAACGGAAATCTTCTATAATCTTCTAGCTATAATTCTTCTTTGAATATTACTGCGTACATTCAATAAGTACATCCATAGTCAAATACAAACCAATAGCGATTGTTTCATAAAATAAAACAATTATGTGATTCCAAATCGGTAAATACGAAGTTTTATGGACCAGAGAAAACCCATATTCACCTCGGCCTTCGGCCTCGGTGAATATCGGTTTTCTCTGGTCCATAAAACACCGTATTCACCTCATTGGAATTACATAATTGTATAAGATAGCATATTTTTATCCTTATTTGCAACACCTGTATGACATTTTTCTAAAGAGAAACATATGAAAATAGATGTTGTGTGCAGGGGCATTTTTTTCAGTTCACTTTGACAAGCCATATGCGTTATTAACGTGCTCTTTGTTCAACCTAACGCCCTAGGATAATTGTCGTGACTATTACACTAACGTGCTCTTTGTCCAACGTAACGCGCTCGCAGAACGAATATATGGACAAACCCGACATTATGAGATATATCTTCATGTTTCGTAATTCTAGTTCGGGAACAATTATTTTCAGTGTCGGTGTAATCAAATTTATTCGCTTATCATCGTCATTGAAACGAAGACGACACACTAATTAATTATATCATTCCTATCTTCTAGTTTACGTGGATGTATGCCTCAGTGGTTTGACTGACCATATTGGTTCCGCGAGTACGTTAGGTCGAACAAAGCGCACGTTAGTGTAACCAGCATGTCAGTTTCTCCGAGAGCGTTAGGTTGAACAAAGAGCACGTTACCGACTCCGCTGTCGCGCCTGGCAGCTGCTCCACCTGCCCATTGTCCGAGCGCATTACATAGAATAAAGAGAAAGTTAGCAGACCGTTAGGATTTTTCGAGCGCGTTTCGGAGCGTGTTAGGCCTCCCACTAAGCGCATTAATTTGAAGAGCGTTAGTCCGTTAGATGAGCCCGTTAGGCGAACCTTTAATTTGGTCGGTACTGTACTAAGCTTCAAACTGTTAAACTACTGTAAACTTGAATAGCATAATTGGTGTATGTAAATTCCCTTTCGCCTCTGATGTTGCTACTGTTCCACTGACGCAACCCAGTGGTCTTTATATCTACTAGAACCAGAGAAGTGTTGCATTTCGTGGAGTTTTTACACGGCTGTTGCTGTTGGGTGAAGGGTGTGATTTTGTCATGAAAATCACTAGAAACCAAGTGAAAAACAAGCTCGCTTCCAAAGTTATTTTTTGTCGAGACAGCAAGTTTATAGTACAGGAGGAAGGGCGACTCCGAAGCTATTAGCAAGAAGCATTTTGTAGATCAATATTTCGACATATATGTATTCATGTCATCGTCAGGAATGGTAGTTTAGAACAGGTTCCATTCGATATATAAGATTTACAGAACAATTCAAAGATAATCAACCAGTCAGACATATTGTTCAGTGAGTAATGTTTTAACCAATGAAATCAACCAAAATGAAATTAACCAGACAGGTACTCATATAATGTTCGCTAATATTTTCAGTCACATTATTCCGGTATTATGCCAAGTTAATCAGTGCATCTCAACACGCCAAATATATATTAGTGTCATATCACTATTTGAGATGAACATTCTATGATAATCTCGAAAGTTTACAAAATCGTTCAATTCAAGGGTAAAGGTAGTGATGATGACGTGTGATGCGGTTGCGAGCGTGATGAGTCCGACACGGAAATGTAATGCCGACACTGTCAGAATGTTGCGTAAGAAATATGGATTTATGCACATGGACATATTCGCATTCCCTGTCATATAATTTTTTTAAGCTGCTTTTCTGAGAGCTTCTTGTCCTACCCTGATACATGGCCTGATATTCCAAAATTTCAAGAGTTAAATGACCTACAAATTACAGTATTTGTAGTTCACAATGTATTGTATAATTTAGACAAAGTAAACAAAGTCTGTGGTCCTTTCACAAGGAATCGGATAAATGCGATGTAGAAAATTATCGTTCTGTGTCTCTTCCCTGAATATGCAACAATGAACGATGCATATTCAAGGGAGATTGAAGAAAACAAAAAGAAAAAGAAAAGAAAATTTTAAGAAAAGTATTGGAATTTATAGTAAATATGTGTTTTTGATAATGCGAAACAGTTTAGTTATGTTGTGTCTCTTCTTTGATGAATTCGAGTTCAAAGATGGGATTTGCCAGTCGAAATTCTCTCAGCGAGAGCCACCTTTGACAGGTATTAGACAAAGCGAGCAATGTAGCGCTCAGCATGAACACTCTAAATGACAGCAGCTTTCATTTCGCTGAAAAATCGAGCCATATGGACTAATATTGGTTCCAAATATACAGACAATATGACGAACTACCACAACGGCTATCACAGTGTAAATGAAATTTACGGATAGAAACATGCGGGGCGAACTTCGACACGTAAAAATTCAATTTTGAAATACATGTAAAGAACATTTTGCCCCTTATTTAAGCTCCGGTTGGTGAAAGAAAGGCCGGCTATGCTGAAAAAACACTTTGTTCTGCCCATCACGGAAGGGAACGCTGTCACATAGCAGGCCATGCATTTCCGACCGATAACGGTACTTTGTCTCAAGTCCGATATCTTACCAGACTATAAGGACGATTCTCGAACAAAGGGCGGAAGAGAATATGTATCAAATTTGTTGATCAAGTGAATTATGATTGTGTTGCAAATGCCTCTCTTCAGTGCACAACTGTGACAATGCGTTCTGAAAACAATGTCGGATTCCATATTAAGGTGTTATTTACATATGCGGCCGTCCGTACTTATGTGTAATTAAAGTGTGATAAATGAATGTGATGTCATTTTAGAAAGTGAAATGAGTACAGGTAATTAATTATCCCGCTTGTTTTTGTTTTTCCATTTTTTTCCAATCTGCTCCTCAGACGGACCACCCGTGGAGTCTCCCGGAACTGACTGTACAGCGGTCGAGCAAGCTCTGTATATTGGCAGCTGTCTTTAACACCATTGACTTCATCAACAGGAGACATTCAAGAGCGGCGTTGATGTTTTGCTGGTCAAATTTCACTATTTCTCAATGGGTGACAATTTCAAGGCTTACAATTTTGGGTATCTTAGATTAGATACAATGATAATCCGTCGGGCAGGTAGGGGTGCCTGGGGGTCCCTTTAACCAAATTCACCATTTAATTGGGTCAATGCTACAACGCGGGTTTTTTTTGCGTATCACGCCAAATGTATAAGGCATATTGCCAAATTGAAGGATTGTGTACAGTTCAACTCTGAGAGATGTAAGATTTGGAGAGTAACAAGAAAACTTGAGGTAACTGGTTTTAATTATAATATGAACGGCACTGGACTTGAAAGAGTAATGTCATGAACGATCTTGATGTTATTGTTAGCTCCACTCCTCTGTGGTCGCAACACATTGTGGCTAAGGTCAGCTGCACGCTGGCATTTATTAAAAGAACTTGCGGCCCAGACATTTCTGCAGGAACAAAATATGTTGTATATTTCTCAGATGCGAAGCGACTTGGAAAATGTCACGGTGTCGCGGAATACCCCGAACAAAGACATACTTGTGCAAATCAAATGTGTGCAGAGAAGGGTAAGTAAATACATATTAGGTTACAGAGAAGGCCACGATATGTCATAGAAAGATCACGTGGGATTTACAAATTTATTTCCATTATACAGAAGGGAAACATAAGGCAATGTTCTTGGCCAAATGTGAGACTGGGGTCTATGACGTTAGTTTCGACAAATTGACATCTTTTAATCCACGTGATAATCTTATGACGAAAGTTCGCCGTTTTATAACCCGAATTTTCTAACCGCATACACTACACATGGAGTTCTATCCCATAGAAATGTTATCCTGTCGAGCAAATCAATATTTTAAGACTAGGCACATATATACATATACATTGCGTTTATGTTGAATACTATTAGTTATATGTCGACCTTGCTGGGTAATACGGGATTCGATTTAAGACCTAATCGGATCTCGTATTACCCCTCAAGGGTGACGTTTTACGAATTCATCATATCTCAGAGCTTTCCTTTTCCTTGACTCTTATTTTCTAGATTACTCTCTGGCCATGTTAATCGGTTCAGCGAATATTTTCTTGCATTTGGCGGCATTGCAGGGTAGGACAGGGGTAAGATTACATGAATGAATGTAGCACGTGAGGAAGTTGCAAGTTTCGATGAATTTATTTTACATCAGATTGTTTCTCGTATGCTATGTATGCAACTCCCTTTACCTATGAGGGAAACTTTGACTTCACCTTCCTCGACCTTGTGCCGTGCTGCAGCGAACACCTGCGTTGCAGGGGATGGTTGCACGTGGGCACTTGACTCCGGCTTATACGTGATATATTCTTCCAGCAAATTCCATATCTTCATACCGGCAGATTTGAAATACGGCATTACACATTAGATCTGTCAGCTAATCAAAATTCTTCAGTCTTCTCTGAGATATTTGTCTCCGTCGTCTTCGCAGGTTGTTCTCTTCTCTCCCTTATTGTGTTCACTAGTTATGGGGTTCCTGCTAATCAGGGCCAGTGGCATGCAGGTCGATCCCAGTAAACAATTGTTTTTGTGGCCGGACCAAACCTCGAACCACACACGCTAAACATTCCACGCCATGCTGAAAATGATTTGGTTATAGCTTATTGAACATATATTATATCTAATATACCTGCAGAGCAGCTGTGCACTTTTCCTTTACTGTGTGTTTATAGCAGTCGCGTGAGACAGCATATTAAGTACTTCACGCAAAGCAGGGCTGTTGTTATCCGTTTTGTAAAGAGTGTTGGGGAAGACATTCATCTGACTAATTACTGCGTAATGACATCGTCCACATATATAAATCAATCGCCCCATCCTTTATAGAACTTTGACACGATATTATGCTGAATACTAGGTAGATAGTGAGAGAATTGTATGCAATCAGTAGAGATATTGGAATTCTATTTATTGCCAGTCTGGAAGGATTATTCTTAGCCAGTGGTAGCAAAAGCGCAATTACTTTTCAGGCCACACCGGCATCACAAGAAATAATACATCCCACAAAGTTATCAGCATCTACATGTACATGTACGGGTAAAGATATGTTAAATAGAGACGATCGATAGAGAGATTGCCAGTCTGGAAGGATTATTCTTAGCCAGTGGTAGCAAAAGCGCAATTACTTTTCAGGCCACACCGGCATCACAAGAAATAATGCATCCCACAAAGTTATCAGCATCTACATGTACATGTACGGGTTAAGATATGTTAAATAGAGACGATCGATAGAGAGCTGAACATATTCACAATATATATCTCTGTCACGTTCTTCCAGGAAATGTAAAAGCGATGTTCTTCAGGAATCCTCTGAAGTATATTTTAAGGCCAAATATTTTAACTAATTTCATGATGTGTCTGTTGGGAAGTGACGTATATGATTGAGGAGCATTAATTTTGTTAAAATAAACCATAATTCTCGGCTTCTGCATAGGGTTTTTTGGCTCAAAAGGAACACCAGAAATCGGGAATTGCTGGTGCTGACGGTCGAACGTACTGTTTTTCAATGAGAAAATCTGAAATTCTTTTGTGGACGACAACTGAATATTTAATGTCGGATCTGTGTATGGTTAATCTTCTTTTTGCTCCGTAGTTACGGAAAGTGTTTGGTAGGAGGGCCTTTCCTTCTTCATATATTGTCTTCTGTTCACCGCACATAACGGCATACAATCGATAGTGCACCTCTAGGGCTTCTCGTTCGCTCTTGGACTTAGAAAAGGCTCCACTCGGAGTCATCTGTCTACCACCACCGTACTCTGTGGTTCCTGGATAAAGTCTCAAACTATTATTTTATAAATAAACTGTTTCTCACGGACATTAGGAATGTTGATGGTTCTATGCACACAAGAACCATACTCGTATAAACCATAGTTTCGTCATTTAAGGAAATAAAGTGTGAAAGTTGCGCACATTGCAACACCGAGAGAGAAGGTTGCATGGTCATCACAGGGGCAATCCACGTGTGTAATACCTATGGGCCGTCATAGCTCAGTCGGTAGAACATCGGGGTCGTGGGTTCGAATTCCGCTGACGACCAATTTATTCTTTCTCTCTCAAACTTAATTCATGTGTATATATGCTCAGTGGCGGGCTATACGCCATACCAAATATCATTTCTTCATAATAAAGCCAGTTGCGCACATTGCAACACCGAGAGAGAAGGTTGGTCATCCACAGAGACAACCCACGGGTGTAATACCTATGGGTCGTCATAGCCCAGTTGGTAGAGTATCGGCGCGAAAAGCCGGGGTCGTGGGTTCGAATCCCGCTGACGACCAATTTATTCTTTCTCTCTCAAAAATCATTTTTAAGTTCCTTGTTTATTGGGATGCTGCACGAAGATTAGACTGGCATTTCGGTCATTTCAGAGATGCCCTCGTCCCAGGTGGTATTGTGTTGATTACAACACCTTTGAACAGAATGAGAGATAGATGACATAGCCGCGTTACTTTGTTTATAGAACACATAGTTCGATCTAGTTTTAATAATTGCTCAGCAGTGAAAGTCATACACTGGAGCTATTTATCGACAGTTTATGTGAATGTTGCAGTATTTGCTTCATGATCATCATTTGTCCAAGTATCATGAAGGTATTACTTGAATGGACATATTTCGCATTAAATGTAAACAGATTGTGTGGCAGAGATTTGACCGATCCTTCTCTCACATGTTGATTTGATCTATTTCCTCGATAATTCTCACATTTCAAACTGTATCTAACATATTGAGGAAGAAAACCACTATTTTCGAAAAGTTCAGTTACAAAGGCGTGTTTCCGGTCGCTACCATACGGAATGAAACGAGTCGGTTTGATGTCTTTGCAAGGTGTAAAAGAGTCTGGGAATCGCGAAGAAGAGCTATGCATTGTTACGTTATTGGTGTTTCTTGCAAAGTCATAGTATTGTTACGTTTGTCGGAAAACGCCGCTAATCATTCGGCAATAAATTTATAGTCTGTCGTTGAGGACATATTTTGAAGATTCCTCTTACTGTTGAGTTTTTCAGAAATGTGCTATATCTGAGAAACATCTTCTCAGCTATGCCTCACATTGAAATCCACACAAACTTGACCGCGGATTGTTTGCAAAAACCCTATATTCGCACTGAAGTAGATGTGCTCAAATAGTTGTCTTTTGTCGCAACCATATTTTCAACATCCGCGACATTTGAGATCGATCCTTCTAGTGTGACGGTTAAGAACGTCCTGGGGATTAGTATCCATAAAATCATTTTCGATAAAGACGTCACTTATTCTTAATGCAGAGAAAAATGTCCTAGCTGGGAAAGAAGATACGAGCCGAACAGAGTTAACCACCGGACATTCTTAGCATCCACACCGGTACCTATGCCACTCTCAAGCTATTGACTTGGAACTTGCTAGATTAAACATAAATATTTCAGCAATGTCAGACAGAAGTCTACCAAACTAGAAGTATGCCTGTTCGTTCTATTCAATCCGCATCAGCTTTCTCAATTTGCATGTTTGCATCATATAATACAAAACATCTTGGAACATGACACAAAATATAGTTAACATCAAACTGCAATATGACAACTTGTTGCCGTCAAGTTTGAAGACAACACGTTAAATAAATATCCATATTTAGAGGCAATACGTATCAATGTTTAATATTTTATGGTGACGTGTTGTCAGTCAACGTAGAGTGCTGCTATGAAAACATTATTCCATAGCCAAGTGTCCCATACACCTTATTTTGACCTCTCATGACCTCTGAACTGGAATTAAGGCTTGTTGCCGAAATTAGTTGCATAATTCTAATGAGAAGATGTATCTCGCAGTTAAACCAACACGGAAGAACACTATGTTTTCAACAATTCGCATTCGCATGAAGCGCCATCTATCTTTCCCTGTGTATCAGACTTTAATGCTTTGATCCTTCAAAATATTTGCTTCCCCGCTGATAAAAATGCCCCAAAACTATTTTGTTCCACATCAAAGTATTTACTAATTTATCATGCAGTTTTTACAAACAATCAACAAATGCAAAATTTGATAACTCGACCGAAAAATTAGTGCGGCCATCTTAGATTATAATTAAATGTTCTGGTCGAGCTGGAACCTAAGATATGGTGTGTTAACTTTTACCTCCTTAGGCTTGTTGATAAGGACAATATAGTCCCCCACAACAGATAGGGTTAACCTTGCAGAAGTTCTGCTTAGCAACCCGTCAATTATTTTTTTGCGGTGCAGCAAATGGGAAGGGTTAGGAAATAAAAATCTTCAATGATTAAAGCCCAGTCCCTTCAATTAAACATAGCAACCAGTAATGCTGAGGCCAATGCCGTAGCCGAAGTACCTTTGCCTCAGAAATTTTGCTGCAGGAACCCCAATTATGGGGGCTGATGCCATAATTCTATATTTTTTATATAATAATGAAAAATACATGGAATAGAATGCAATATATGTCTCACAACTATCATGCATACGAACATGTGTCTGCTGAATTGTTAAATACGTTCATATTTGAAATATGCTTGGTGACAGAGGTATGGAAAAAATGTATGATACCATTTCTGTAAAAGTTTGTTGAGATTACTCGGTTGACGCAAGTTTTCGTACATGCTGTTAAACAAACCATGGCATGTATTATGAGTACATTAGTTGACACTGGTCGAAGCATTTTCTATATGGATGTTTGTGTTATCTGATTTCGATGCAGAAACATGAATATGCTATATTTCACTATCGGGTAGAGAGCATTGCCCTTAGAAGAGTTGTGCTTACTACGTGCCTTGCCACATTTATGTGTAATGAAGACAAACTCCTATCTTGTGATATATTACGTGATAGACGTGAGTTATTTAATCAAGTTGGCAGTGCTGGCAAATTATTCCGTTTGATAATATGAAGGACAATGCAATTTGATATTGCACGACCATGAAAAGTTACCTTCATGATACCTCTGGGATATGTGCATTCAGACAGAAGCGTTCAACTGTCGGCTTACTATAGCGCCAACTGGTCTTCTGCAATAATGGACTGATTCCCCTGTTAATAGAACGTAATTAGGTGGGTTAATCCCATCACACGAATATTAGTTCCGCACTTTTGAAGCAGGGAGCTCCAGGTAAAAATTGATTTGATTAGGTCTGTCAGGAACTGACGGAGGATACTTATCTGTCTATCGGTATTCATTAATTGAATTGTGTGATATAGAACATAAACTGGGACATACTTAATGGAATCTTTTGGTAAACTCATAAGCCCGTACGGCTTGATTATCCGCAGTATTTACAAGTCATTATAAAGCAGTGGTTTGCGGTATCATTCTGATAAAACGTAACATATAAAGGTGGTGCAAAAATGACCCCACATGCCATTATTCGGACTACATAATTAATCCAAGCGTGTGTTTTTTGTAAACTTCCATCTCGGTAATACACCAGGCCACAAATGGCACATAGTTCAGCAGCGATGCAGAAAGTCTGAAAGCTAAAGAGTATTTTCTTTCCTCATTTAGACGGAATGGAATCGTCTCTCTGCCAAGTGGCTATACCAGAGATTGATACGTCTCTTTTTGTTCTTGTCATAAGAACAAAACAATATCTCTGTGATGAGTTGTGTACCGCTTACCTTTTATTGTAGATTTTCATTTGGAAATCTTGAATGATTGCACCGGCCTGAGGGCAAGCATCGGGGAAGAAACGTCCACCAGCAGAACCTCACCGTATATAGATAACACTTAAACATATCTTAGCAAATTCGAGACTTATCAAATTTCCGGTATATCCACTTGGCAGAGAGTAGATTCCATTCAGTGAAAATGAGGAAAGAAAATATTCCTTAACGTTCAGGTTTGCGGCATCGCGCTGCTGAACTATGTGCCATTTGTGGCCTCGTGTATTAACGAGGTGGATATTTAAAAAAAAACACACGCTTGGATTAATAACATCAAAGAGCTTTCTGACAATCACGAATACCAGACTCATTTCTTGTCTACGTCTCCTGTATTCCAGAGTTGGAAAATTGAGTGCAAAAAGTATATCTTCATATAGCTGGTTTCAGATCCGATATTCAGTATTTAGTCGTCGTCCATACAAGAATGTCCGCGTCAATTATCGAAGGACCTATTTTGTATTACAATGAACACCAATTCCAAATGTGCATGAAGTGTATGCGTAAACATATGACAGACATCAGCAATACAGGAGGTGGTTGTTCCTTATACATTCTCCACTTCTCGTTTTAGCAGTTTTAAATTAGTTCGGTCCATTGTCTTGTACATTTTCGCAAACATTTGCTGATCCAGATCTTAAAATTTGTTCTCCAACAACAAACGCATCATCTCGAAGAACTGATTTAATAAAATCCAAATCATACCGGCACTCCTGCATGTTTTTCGTGCTACATTGCGTTGTGTCTTTGTTCCTGATCGTTTAATTCATTCACTGTTTCTACATTTCAGATTGGATGCTAGATTCCTTGTTTTCTAGGACAACGATGCATATGGATAGATCGCTGAGTGTATCCACAAGGGTAGAACCCACACCCCCTTACTGTGTTACGGATCCTCGAGAAGGCAACCGTGCAGTTGTGTTACTTTAGACAATCTGAACATTTTTTACGGCTACAACTGTCACACACTCCCCTGCTGTATCCCATCGCGAATAGGTGTATCACATTTTGTACAATTTATCTATGGGCAGTTCATCTTCCAAATCAGAACAGTTTGTTGACCCGTTTCTCTTAGTTTTCAACTTGGATTATTCCCGACTCAACACTGTTGTTGGCGAAGAATAATCAAATAATATACGTTTAAAGTGGTGTAATACCGAAACAAATATGGTAGAATATCGAAACATATATACACTCTACTATTCTAAACTTAAACATTTGATGATTATTGTCCGTATGCCACAAGACACTTAACGGATACAAGCTTGTTGGATCGACAAGGACAGATAAATAATGTGGACATATTCATTGTGGTATACTTTCGGTAATTTGTTCTCGTATTTTAATGGTTTTCAATCATTCTCCTAGATAGAAATATGATGAAATCGTGAAAGTTTCCATAAATCGTGAAAATCCCAAAACGTTTCCGAGCACAAAACTTCGAAATGACCAACCGCAGTTGGAATAGTTCAATTTGAAGAGAATTCCCTCGCAACCCCGAATGTCAATACTCCGCGGAATATTGGCAACATCCATATACTGTATAACGGGGAAAGTATGCGTGCATTTACCTTTTGCTAAGTCGCGAGTAGGAACATTCGCAAAAGTTAAATGCACGTCAGATTCAGGCAATTCTGTCCGCTGCAACAACACAAAATATATGTAACTGCCAATTGCTTCTTGATCCTGGGGTTGACATCCATTATCACCACTGCATGACAAGTTCTCAAACTAGTGTTCTTTCACATCTCTAGGATCAAAAAACCTCTGGTCTGGCGTTAAAAAATAATGTATCTTAGGAGAAGATTCCACGTTCCAAAGCCTGCCGCACAAAGCGTATAATTAGGTAAGATTATTGCAAAAGCACACTACCACTCAAAGTCATTACCGACGATTCCTTGTGAGGTGGCCAGTAATTTTACACCTCGGTTAGTGACGTGCTCAGATCGATGGAAATGTTCGCATTCGGCATCTCTCACGATGGATGTGTATGTGTATACGCAATAAAGTTTCCACACGAGTAGGCTGTCCGCATGTGAGCGGTACAAAACACGTCCAAGGAACTCAACCCGTATACTAAAATTTCACAAGTGTATTTGGAGCTTTTTTGAGGGCGGGGGGGGGGGGGGGGGGGGGTGAACACCATTTGTATATGTTCTTCCAACGTTGGAAGACGATTGTGCACCACACGACAATGAATCGTCTGCACACAAGACTCGTATCATACTGAATTTTCGGTCTTTTAACAAGTACCCAGATTCATAGATCTTCAGGTTCTAGCCCAGAGGAATATTTCTCGGGGGCAGCGGATCATCTAGTTAGTCAAGAGGTGTTCATCCTATGTGCCAAATGCAAAAAGTAGTTGCGGAATACCATTTACCCGAGACACCAACACTTTGTGAAGGGCTTAAGTTTCCATTTCAGGAAAATCATCTGAAACTGTAGAGATTCCAATGTATTTATCAGCACAAAGTAGTACATGTATAGACTGTAGTGACATATTGTTAACGCCTCATTATTCTCACGGAACTGTGTTTTGTAGCTCCCGTTAATTTCGAGGTAAAGATTTTCCGCGAAAAATAGTTCCCGTGAAGATATCTTCCCACTTCTGCTTTTAGTTGAGCCCATGCCGAATATAGAATACCGGCAATCGTTCTGGAAACCCAGGTTATAATTCGCGAATGCATCCTTGTTGGTATCCTTATATCCAGTAGATAACATTTATTTTTAGTTTTACTTGAAAAATTAATGATAAATAATTTAAACTAAGCTGGTTCATTGTCTGATTATTTTGGAAAGAGATATAAGAAAGCTACGGTTAACTAACTGTAACTCGTACGGTGTACACCAACACGTGGATTTGATCGGCATGCAAAGAGTGATAGCGAGACATAGATACAACACGAATCGTTAGATTCTTGGTATGTGCTTTAGGTTAACCAGAAGACTATACTGTGAAGTCATGTGCCTCTGTCAGTATGTCGGCACGTCTTCCCACTTCCCTTATATGCGTTGTAATACAAACCAATTATACTGAGTTAAGGATTCAAACCTCGCCACTTCCGGTATTGATCACTTCGTCAATTAAGTAGCTATAACAGGAATTATTCATCCACTGTCTCCTGACGGTTAGTTTTTACTAGCAAGGCTCAGCGTAGAAGAAATCGCCATTATTAGTATACCCAATCAAGACAGATTTCTCTGTATGGGATTTGCGCCAGCGGCGTTGCACTTTAATAAGCGGCAGGAATAATACTTTCAAGTAAACGTCTGTGGATTTTCGGCGAAAGATACATACAGCGAAATTGCTTTTGACGTGAAATCGCGGAAGATATAAGACATTTCACAGTAACATTTATGAATGTTATCATATAATCTCGAAAAGAAATGCTCCAAATTTTACAAATTAATTTAATTAAAGTGTAAAGGTATCTTAGCAATGCAAGTGTCGGTAAGTCCTGCTAATCCGAAAACGACGAGAGAAGATGATAAGTACATCAGCGGGGGACTGGTCGATATAGTTTCTACATGTAAATGATGTTTCGCATGTGCGAGCATATGTCGATACGTAAACGTTGATATGCTGTATTTCCCTATTGGACAGAGACGATAGCCCGTCGGAAGTTTGATGCAACCTGCCAGAGTAAAGCGGGCCTTATACCACCATTCAGATTCTCTCGTATGCGCTAAACTGTATTCACTTGGTGCTACTTATTCGTGTTGTCGGCATAACTTTGCGTCCATCAGTTGAATCTGCGTGTTCAATGTAGGCATAGTAAATGCAGGGAGAATGAAGATAAAATATACCGTGAGAGAATGTTCATCTTTGTATAGAAAACGGTCTGGTTACATCTTGTAGAACATATTATCATCTCTAATTTTCCTTAAGCGCGCCTTCGCGCCTTCTCTGGTTTGTGCACAACAGTCGCGCGAGACAGCACAGTAAATACCCTATAACAAGGCAAAGTATTTTGAAACGCATTCATCTATGCTGTGTAATGATTCGAATCGTTCACACCTATTAATCATGTGATTAGTGGAGGAATTGCCTGCAATCAATACAGGATATAACTAGTTGCTGTCGGTAGCACAGGCACGTTTGCAATTACTTGTCAGGCCATACCGAAATCGCAAATATGGATGTAGAAAACCATAGCCAGATAATTTCCCGGAGCTGTCATTATCTGTGTGTATAGATATATCAATTAGAGCCGGTATTCCTAAACACTAGCATTTCTGGGCGTCTTGTGAACCACATCCTGGGAAATGGATATCTCCTCCCAACCCAGTAAATATTTTTGTGTTACTCCTGGCACCAGAGGTCTGGACTATTCACAAGATATAGTTCATGTTTCACTCTACCAGGAGATGTGATAATAACTTCCTTAGCTATCTGAACGTCCATTGTCTAGTTTGGAAGTAATTTTCTGACCATTTTTAAGGTAGCGTTCCCAATTAACGTTTTTGCTTCGTTCGTTTAAATCTCTGAAAAAAACCAAGTCGTTCTACACCTATCGTTTTGATTTTCGTGGAAAACCATTGAAAAAACCATTAAACGCATTGGTTCGTTCGCCAGTGAACGAAGTCGTTCGTTTTACAGAAAACCATTGCGTTTTTTCCTTCTTTGTTTGCCATCGTTCGATCGTTCGCTGGAAAACGAAGGCGCAGTAATACAATCACGTGATGTTCGCATTATCCAACCTGATAACACAATCTCCGTGGGCACTGAAAAAAGAATCCGTTAATTCAACGCCGAATTCTCTGACGTTTGGACAGGCAGTAAATTACTTTTACGTGTAACTACAATGTAGATGTTGAAGTTCAGCTGCATAATTAGAAGACAAAAGAAAGTAATGCACAGGTTTTTGCCCCGGTTTGAGACGATACCATCGCGTCAGACACTGATTATTTGGTTCGTCCTAAATGGCTGAAGTCTATCTCCTTGCCAATCCCCGATCGCATTATTTATTGTTATCTGAATTTGGATTATATAGAGAGTCTGTTATATTGATAGCTATATGTACGTGTAGGAACAAACGATACACCAGCCCGTGGTGACGCCTCCCGGTTTTCCCCCCGTTCTATTTTGATCGAAACGTCCCGGTTTTCAAAATGGACATGGAATTTATTGGTAATCTGGAAGGGGGTCCCGGTTTCTAAATGTCCGTATCTTTGGCCGTTTCGGAGCTTCTCAGACGATTGCACCAAATTTTGGGGCCGCTTGTCGTATACGCATACCACCGCCCAAAATGGAATCCCGACAAATATTTTTTTTCCGAAACGTCTTTCTTCCATACTATTGAACGTTTAATCGGTATGTCCATGTTCTGAGGTTTTCCTAATCCAATTGAAATAAAACATTTCGTTTATCTCTAATGAATATATATTTGAATTATATTCTCTTACCTGGATAATTGATCGTATTTCTGGCGCGAAATAAATGACATATTATGGGTATTCTTTGCCTCCTTTGCAGAATACATAGAACATAACCGACAACCATAGAGTGTTTAACGTCATAACGCGAAATAAGACATGAACTACGGTCGATTTTGGAAATAAATGTGTTAATGACACCGACCTGTTGATACTGAATCGCAGAAAATAATATGAATACTTTATCTTCCGGTTAAAGAGTTGTTTGTATATGTCGGCCATTGCCGAAGTGCGTTGTTAGTTTCACTGTGTGAAGCAATCAGTTTCATGTCGGGTAATACTTAGAGGCGTTGATTGCAAATTCAACTAAGTCTTAGTGATCTTTATTTCACGCGGCTATTGACCTCTAATAATTGTAAACCGGACGCAAGGCTATTAACTGGAATTGAAAAGTTTTAACGTTTTTTTATTTCCATGAATCTATATTATTGTATTTATTTTCTTCTCAGTTAGGCCCGATTGTTCTCAAATTAACTCGACATGAATTTCCCGTAGAGGAATTCTCTGCCAAAGATATCAAAACAAGTTCAAAGAAAGAGATTATAAGACTGCTTGACAATTGAAATTGGAGGTGTTGATGATTCACACGTCACACCATAGTCCGTCTGTGAAAAACCGTCGACTTAAGAAAACAGCGAAGTTGAGGGGTCGGAGGGGTTAATTTCTTTGAAAGAAAAAGCTCAAACAACATTGTTAGCAGGCGTGCCTTAATAATATGCTTACCTTGTATTATTTGTTGCTGATTTCCTGTGTCCAGCAAATTAACCAAATAATTAAAGTAATTCAGGGCGCAATGAAGTTTTGGACCTACGGTCACACACATTTTACTATCAATTACTGCTTTGTCCATGAGGACGCTGACATGGAGTGCTCAAAAACTTAAATCGAGCGTTCATTTTAAAATTCTGCGGTTTCGAGTGAATTAGCCGATTCTTCCTTACTTCTATTTATATCTCCCTCTGCTCTCTTATTGTTATTTATTATTTAATTATTTATTTTAATATTTTAAAGATCTTAAACGAACTAAGAAATGTACCGTGAAATGTAAATAAAACATTGAGTTGATGGGCCGCGAAATCCGTATGGGAAGCGGCTTTAAATACAAATAATATCAATCATTCAACAATACAATACATTTTGGTGAATCTTGTCTAGGCTGAGTTGTGCGGTGCCGTTGGTGGGGGCCGGGTGTTTGTTTCGATCTTGAAACTATATGTTTGGCCGATACTCAATATCGGGATTATGTAATATTTAATTTCAGTGGTCAGATAGTAAGACGGTTACAGTATCAGTGTTTAATCGGTGTCAGGACATTTCGGCACGCGACAGTTCGGCAAGTGACATTTCGGCACGCGACATTTTCCCACAGAGTGAAGGGTACCATTTCGGCACCCCTTTTTGTCAGACCAAATTGCGCTAAAAGTGAAGATTTTCACATTCTTATTTTAAAATATGTTCAACATATATAAACATACCGTTTTAAGGGTTACCAAATTGTAGTTTATCATAGTTGCTCACGATTATCCGCGACATTTCGGCAACTGTTTTCACATATCAAGGTTGATGGCGATTGATTGTTGAGGTTTTTACTAGTGATTGCCCTCATTACAATAAGTGGCAATGAGATGCAGTTGTTTGGATAAAAGGAACACCATTGAGGATCCAGACATTACGAAACTCGTTCGGCTCTCGTCGGACAAGTTCCGGTTTTGGGTTATGGATACTCCAGTTTCTAAAACCCCCATGGCTACGTCCTTTCTCGCGAAGTCGGCGTTCGTTGAGCATGGACTTCAAATTTGAACTTGGCTGTATCCCCCGTCCGGTAAAGGTTTTGTGATTGTATCGCATAGTTTGAAGTCTCTACGTATTTATTAACAGCAACACAGTTTCCTGTCAATAATGATTCCTTACTAGATTCCGCATAAGGGCTCGCGATGTCTCTACGGGAAAAAGTCGAAACAGCTTACGTTGAAAAACCAGCGTGAAATATTGACAAATTCTTTGTTAAGTCACCATTGGTGGGGGTGATAAAGAGTTTATATTCAGATTTTCTCTTTATTTTAGTGATTTTTGACTCGATGTTCCGCATTATATTCCCTGTAGTTTTTCGGTTTGAGACGATACCATCGCGTCAGACACTGATTATTTGGTTCGTCCTAAATGGCTGAATTCTATCTCCTTGCCAATCCCCGATCGCATCATTTATTGTTATCTGAATTTAGATTATATAGAGAGCCTGTTATATTGATAGCTATATGTACGTGAAAAGGAACAAACGATACACCAGCCCGTGGTGACGCCTCCCGGTTTTCCCCCCGTTCTATTTTGATCGAAACGTCCCGGTTTTCAAAATGGACATGAAATTTATTGGTAATCTGGAAGGGGGTCCCGGTTTCTAAATGTCCGTATCTTTGGCCGTTTCGGAGCTTCTCAGACGATTGCACCAAATTTTGGGGCCGCTTGTCGTATACGCATACCGCGGCCCAAAATGGAATCCCGACAAATATTTTTTTTCCGAAACGTCTTTCTTCCATACTAACGTTTAATCGGTATGTCCATGTCCTGGGGGTTTCCTAATCCAGTTGAAATAAAACATTTCGTTTATCTCTAATGAATATATATTTGAATTATATTCTCTTACCTGGATAATTGATCGTATATCTGGCGCGGAATAAATGACATATTATGGGTATTCTTTGCCTCTTTTGCAGAATACATAGAACATAACCGACAACCATAGAGTGTTTAACGTCATAACGCGAAATAAGACATGAACTACGGTCGATTTTGGAAATAAATGTGTTAATGACACCGACCTGTTGATACTGAATCGCAGAAAATAATACGAATACTTTATCTTCCGGTTAAAGAGTTGTTTGTATATGTCGGCCATTGGCGAAGTGCGTTGTTAGTTTCACTGTGTGAAGCAGTCAGTTTCATGTCGGGTAATACTTAGAGGCGTTGATTGCAAATTCAACTAAGTCTTAGTGATCTTTATTTCACGCGGCTATTGACCTCTAATAATTGTAAACCGGACGCAAGGCTATTAACTGGAATTGAAAAGTTTTAACGTTTTTTTATTTCCATGAATCTATATTATTGTATTTATTTTCTTCTCAGTTAGGCCCGATTGTTCCCAAATTAACTCGACATGAATTTCCCGTAGAGGAATTCTCTGCCAAAGATATCAAAACAAGTTCAAAGAAAGAGATTATAAGACTGCTTGACAATTGAAATTGGAGGTGTTGATGATTCACACGTCACACCATAGTCGGTCTGTGAAAAACCGTCGACTTAAGAAAACAGCGAAGTTGAGGGGTCGGAGGGGTTAATTTCTTTGAAAGAAAAAGCTCAAACAACATTGTTAGCAGGCGTGCCTTAATAATATGCTTACCTTGTATTATTTGTTGCTGATTTCCTGTGTCCAGCAAATTAACCAAATAATTAAAGTAATTCAGGGCGCAATGAAGTTTTGGACCTACGGTCACACACATTTTACTATCAATTACTGCTTTGTCCATGAGGACGCTGACATGGAGTGCTCAAAAACTTAAATCGAGCGTTCATTTTAAAATTCTGCGGTTTCGAGTGAATTAGCCGATTCTTCCTTACTTCTATTTATATCTCCCTCTGCTCTCTTATTATTATTTATTATTTAATTATTTATTTTAATATGTTAAAGATCTTAAACGAACTAAGAAATGTACCGTGAAATGTAAATAAAACATTGAGTTGATGGGCCGCGAAATCCATATGGGAAGCGGCTTTAAATACAAATAATATCAATCATTCAACAATACAATACATTTTGGTGAATCTTGTCTAGGCTTAGTTGTGCGGTGCCGTTGGTGGGGGCCGGGTGTTTATTTTGATCTTGAAACTATATGTCTGGCCGATACTCAATATCGGGATTATGTAATATTTAATTTCAGTGGTCAGATAGTAAGACAGTTACAGTATCAGTGTTTAATCGGTGTCAGGACATTTCGGCACGCGACAGTTCGGCAAGTGACATTTCGGCACGCGACATTTTCCCACAGAGTGAAGGGTACAACATTTCGGCACCCCTTTTTGTCAGACCAAATTGCGCTAAAAGTGAAGATTTTCACATTCTTATTTTAAAATATGTTCAACATATATAAACATACCGATTTAAGGGTTACCAAATTGTAGTTTATCATAGTTGCTCACGATTATCCGCGACATTTCGGCAACTTTTTTCACATATCAAGGTTGATGGCGATTGACAATAAGTGGCAATGAGATGCAGTTGTTTGGATAAAAGGAACACCATTGAGGATCCAGACATTACGAAACTCGTTCGGCTCTCGCTGGACAAGTTCCGGTTTTGGGTTATGGATACTCCAGATTCTAAAACCCCCATGGCTACGTCCTTTCTCGCGAAGTCGGCGTTCGTTGAGCATGGACTTCAAATTTGAACTTGGCTGTATCCCCCGTCCGGTAAAGGTTTTGTGATTGTATCGCATAGTTTGAAGTCTCTACGTATTTATTAACAGCAACACAGTTTCCTGTGAATAATGATTCCTTACTAGATTCCGCATAAGGGCTCGCGATGTCTCTACGGGAAAAAGTCGAAACAGCTTACGTTGAAAAACCAGCGTGAAATATTGACAAATTCTTTGTTAAGTCACCATTGGTGGGGGTGATAAAGAGTTTATATTCAGATTTTCTCTTAATTTAGTGATTTTTGATTCGATGTTCCGCATTATATTCCCTGTAGTTATTCGGTTTGAGACGATACCATCGTCTAACAAGATGGCGGAACTGCATGGCAGGCTTGTAGAAGTGCTCCTGTAAAAAATTGGATATTACCTATCGTGCTTTGAAAGTTTGTCGAAATCATTATCGTACCGGTGTATATAAGTCGCCATATGGGCAGGATAAAAAAGAAACGGAAAGCGACCCGTGATCCAGAATCGTCAGCCTCAGGTAGTAGTTTGCTTGAAACGCCAAACCGGTCAGCTCGCACAGACGGAAACATGGCGGCGGGAAACGCGGGTAGATTCGAAATGAACTGGAAGCCCCCCGATCTTCCCGTTACCACAACCAGTGACGAGCATTACACAACCTGGTCAATTCCTTCCACCACCCGCAAGTTGGATTACATCATGGTATTTTTACTACACTCGACCGACTGGAGAGTAAGCTGAATAATATTGAACGTGACGTTGGGAAGTTGAACTCGATCGAAACAAAGCTGAACGGCATGCAAATGAAAGTTGATAAACTGGAGACTGGCCTCACTAATGTAACAGAGAAGGTGAGTGAACTTGAACTGAGTACAACTGTCAATAGTTCATTATTTGATGAAGTCAAACTAGAAAAACGAAAAACTCAGCTGGCAATGACAGATATGGATGAGGAACTGAAACACGTGAAAAATGAATTATTGTACCAACAAACAAGATCGATGAGAAACAATCCCGTGTTTAGTGGAATTGAAGAAAGTCCCGATGAAAACTGTGAGAATGTCATTCAGAATTTTATTTCCTCTGAAATGGGTGTAGCTGACAAATCTGACTTTGAGTTTGAGAGAGTACATCGTGTTGGCAGACCGCGCTATGGTCACCATCAAAAACCCCGTCCAATAGTTGCATGTTTCTCAAAATACAAGGACCGAGAAATTGTGAGACAAAAAGCGCCCGAAACCTTGGCCGGCAAAGAGTACGGAGTGAACGAGCAATTCCCGTTTGAAATCCGCGAAAGGAGAAGAACACTATTCCCTATTATGCGCGCGGAGAAAAAACGCGGGAAACATGCAAAAGTTGTAAGAGACAAACTCTACATAGATGGTCAAGAATACATCCCCCCAACATTTGACAGATATCAATCAATACCTCCCAGAGATTATCGAGAGAACCGTCCCATGTCAGCCTCACACCCTGCAACGTTTAGTAATCGTGGTGAATATGCTAATTCACGTCCGTCTACTTTAGACCACCGTCCGTCCTATATTAGAATGACCACGCAGACTATCGGTCGCTCTGATGTGCAGCAAATGCAAACAAACGGACAGATTTACATATGGAAATGACTCTTTATCGGAGGCTTCTCGAGCCAAATCAATTTCACAGCCATTACCAACATCCTGTTTCCAGCAACCGACATGCATGCAAACCAGCTCGCAAAGTGGCAGCTATCCTGGTGTTCAGCAGTCCACAGAAATGCAAATGAGCACGCAGATTTCTTCTGCTCCTGTGTAGGTCACAAACCTCCATTGCAGAAAGTGGGTCCAAGATTATTATCAGGACTTGACTTCCGGCGAACATTGATTGGCCATTATACCTGACTGGGCCAGAAATGGTCTGTGACGTATTTTAAAATGTTTCTATAATATTTGGCTCTAAAATATATCAAAACCACCTTTTCAAATTTTAATCGGAAAACAAATCTGGGCCAGTTTGATTGGCACCTCCGAAATTTGCCGTAATGGTGTCGGGCTGGATGACCCTATTTCTGGCGGTCTCATCTCGAAAAAATGGTGGGGAATGTATGCTGAATTTTCCATATGTTTGAGCGGAAAGGCCAGGCTACCTGGTGTGGTGGGTCATTTGTGGCGGCGAATATTAGGGAATATAGTTTTCTCAAGATGTGCTCGGCCAATTTACTACATATTAAGTAAGTCGAATATTTAGTGGTTTGTGACCTGTAGGAGAAAAACGAAAATCGGTCTTTCTTCATTGTCACATGTTTAAGTGCCCTTTTCCTCCAGAGAGGTACAGAATCAGATATAAATGCCTATTTTCAGCCAATTTTATGCTTGTTCAGGTTGGATAGAATGTTATCAAGTCTAAACGTATACATTTTTCGTCTATTGCGGGCGCCCGAGCTGGCATTTCTGTGTTTGCCGCCCAATTTTAATATTGTCTGACTTTTATAAAGGAATTGAGTTATTATGTCAGTACAGTTATTTTCAAGCCATTCGTTGATATATTCTGTGCTGTGGAAACGTTTATTTGCGCATTCCGTTCATTGACTTCACCCCCCACATCAGCGATCGTTCTGGTCAGTAAGCTCACACATTAAATTAGGTCAATATATTCGCAAACTTTAATCATTGCGAAGTAACACTGGAACGGTTTGTCAAATAACTACATGAAAGGGCATTCATCGGATTCTAACTGGACATATGATACAAATTAGCGATAAAATTTTGCTTTTATTTCCCCTCTACAATGGGGGGGGGGGGGTCGAATTTGTGTTAATAATCGTTATCTCATGTGTTTACAGATACAATTCGGAGGACTGTAGTTAACGTCTGTAAGTGTACAAATTAAAAATCCAGAAAATAAATTATTCAATAATCTTTTGGGGTGAAATATTTGAATAAGTGTTTGACTACTCATGGGTCCATATATTAAGGGAAATGTCACTTTGATGTGACAATCGATAACTTTGCGATTATTCGAAGCAAGACCTTTATATTTGCATATGTATATCATTGTTTGTTATTGGTTCGGCCACACAAAGTTTATTGGAATCTGAATAGATTTACTTATTTGTAGGTCACAAACCTCCATTGCAGAAAGTGGGTCCAAGATTATTATCAGGACTTGACTTCCGGCGAACATTGATTGGCCATTATACCTGACTGGGCCAGAAATGGTCTGTGACGTATTTTAAAATGTTTCTATAATATAATATCAAAACCACCTTTTCAAATTTTAATCGGAAAACAAATCTGGGCCAGTTTGATTGGCACCTCCGAAATTTGCCGTAATGGTGTCGGGCTGGATGACCCTATTTCTGGCGGTCTCATCTCGAAAAATGGTGGGGAATGTATGCTGAATTTTCCATATGTTTGAGCGGAAAGGCCAGGCTACCTGGTGTGGTGGGTCATTTGTGGCGGCGAATATTAGGGAATATAGTTTTCTCAAGATGTGCTCGGCCAATTTACTACATATTAAGTAAGTCGAATATTTAGTGGTTTGTGACCTAAATGCCCCCCTCCAGTTGACAGCTCAACCAAACAACATATCCATGGAGGCTTCAATAACAGCGGCGGGCAACGACGAGACGTCATCTGAACAACCTGGTGACCGAAATATTGTGCATGAGGCAGACGAGTACTACTAGCGTTGCGCTGGTGGTCATGCGACACCTCCAAACAGTTTTTGTTCTGTAAACGAAACTGTGGACATGAATATTGAAATGGATTCTCATTTAACGACAAGCCATGAATTTACAAACAACGATGACGATTTACACCAGTACTTACATATACGTAAACAAGCAAACACACGTGACATTGTTAAAATATGTGTATTGAATGTGTGCGGACTTAGATCCAAACTCTTGGCCCCAGATTTTGAAGGCTATATTTCAGACTATGACATACTATTTTTAAGCGAAGTAAAAATGAATAAATATGATAGCATTAATGTGAATGGATTCAAAGCAGTCTCCAAACTCCGTGAGAACAATGAATTAAGTGACAATAGATCTGGAGGTATTGTTGTTTTAATAAGAAACAGTCTAGCCAAATATTTTAAGGAGATACATTCTGAAACACCTTATATTAAGTGGATGGAAGGTAACGCGGAATTATTCGGAGTAGATATATTACTCGGTGCAGTCTACGTGCCTCCTGAAGGCACGAAATATGTGGATAATGAATGTTTTGATGACATCCAAAGGGATATATTGAAAGTTTCTTGCAATTATGCACATGTATGCTTAGCAGGTGACTGGAACGCCAGAACAAGAGAACTGAAAGATTACGTAGAAATTGATGAATTTATTTCTGATCAATTAGATTTGAACGTCGGGATGGATATAGTAATGTCTGGACCAGCGTATTTAAGAGACATGGGTATTGGTCCATTCTCATGGCATCAGATTGTATATCTCCTATTGTCGTATATACCCTCTGATGTCAAAGTGGGGCTAATTGCGGCGCGCAGCTTTTCTGCGCATGGCTCTCGCCCAATCAACAGCCTCCGTTACTAAATGAAGCGAACTTGTTGAGATTACCGAATAGGACCGAAGATTTCCGAAAAGCTTAGCGTAACTTCGGCGAGCCAATCAACATAGGCGTTGTATATCGACGAGAACGAACAGAGGCAAATCTTTGATTGGCATCCTGTTTAAAAAACCGGACTAGTATTTGTGATCTGTCAGTTAACTTCCATCATGAACAAGCAAGTAAATGTACTTCGAGCCCTGGGATTTACTGCCACATATCTTGGACCTGGCGATTGCGACAGAAAAACTACAGGAGGGACCTTATTCATTTGTATTCTCAAGCCTCGAATTACTGTTAAATCAAGAAGAGAAACGCGATTTGCTAATTATCAGGTCGCTGTTTGATCAAATATAACGACAGAATTATCTGTGCAAATACGCACAAAGGGTGACCTATAACCTTTCAGGTCTATAAAAACTTGGCATTAAAACACTAACAGTATGAGATAATACACAAGTATTTGAGGCGCATACAATACACGCATCCTGTCTCCCCCGTCGAGAGTACACAGGGCTCGAAACACTTCGTGCTAATACACACACGTGTACCATGAATATATACATACATGGCGGTGTAGGGATTGTACATGTACCATTCTATCCTTTATAAATATGGATTGACGATGACTTTAATATGCTGATACGCAAAAAGTCTGAGCTTCACCAGTATGATTTCTGGAGTTAGTTTTATACTATAATACTGAAAATTGTGATAATACTGGTATTGTCATTTTTTAATTCAAAGCCAATTTATTTGATAAGCATTTTTTAGTATGAACAAATTTAAATAAGTTAGTTTGATAAAAAATTGCCATTTGAAAAAAACAAACTGAATCAGTTATTAAATTAAATCACAGTTGCACAGTTGCTGAAATGAAATCCGTTATTTTCAGACAAAATCTTAATATTATTTATAGTTATAACCCGGGAAACACATTTAACTGCAGATATCTTATTATTTAATATTTAGTACTGTGAGGAAATTAGGCCAATGATGTGTTCCGATGCATATTTCTCGTCCACCTCCTTCACTGGTTGTTTTTATTACTTGTTGCACATAAATACATAATAATATATACCTCGCTGAAGTTCAGATGAGTAATTTTGGTTGAGTAATTTTTCAATATTATATTTTGCGTTGACGTTGATTTGTGTTGTGTTACCCTCCCTCACTGAGTTCAAGACCGGCAACATGAAACACAGATATCATTCGATACACTTGGCCATAATATAATTTTCTGAATGACGCACGCTTGTTGATTGTCTGGTCACTACCACATGCTTGATCCATTTTCCAGGGTCATTATCAATTAATGCTTACAATAGTTCTCAGCGTGAATCGGAATGCTAGCCTGTCAAATGTTGTTTACAATATGACCGCCAGTCTCCACGCGGTGATCAGCTGTGATGACGTAGTCAGCCGGAAAATATAACACGTTCTCTCACTGGCTCAGCGGAAAAGACGCAATGCGGCTGCGCGCCAGACATTTGTATAGGGGTGAAGTCAGAGTCTTGTTTACGGACGGTTTGGAGGTTACAAACTCTGACGTTGGGAGAATGGTATTGGTCTGGAACGTAAATCTTTAGATTCTGGAAGGGTGAATAGCTGGGGATATAAGTTATTAGAAGTATGTAAGGAAACAAACATGTACATTGTGAATGGTCGAGTTGGTGTTGACCGTGGTGTGGGTAACATCACCAGTAGTGGAGTTAGCCTAATAGACTACGCTATAGTATCACCATGTATGTTTCCATTGATTAACAATTTTGAGGTTTTGGAGTTTAATCCTTTGCTATCGGACAAGCATCATCCGATTGCTATGAATATTTTAATTCCCAATGGCATAAAGTTAGATGAATATAATCAGAAACCCAAATTTACTCTGAGGAAATGGGATGAAAAAAAAGCAGATGAATATCACGACCAAATTAATAAAGACCTATTGCATGAGCTAGACATGGAATTGGATAAAATGCAGTTTACTGATGAACATGCTTTAGATGGAGCGAGCAATATGGCATGTGAACTTGAGAATTTTGAACGGATGCCTGTCACTAAGGAGGGTGTAGATAATATTATGACTAGAATAAATACTATTTATGTAGAAACTGCAGAGAGGGTATTTGGTTATCAAAAAATAAATAAACGGGAAGGATATAAATTGAATAAACCATGGTTTGGAGATGAATGTAAAGAGAAAAGGTGGCAGTTTACTTTAGCTAGAAGAGCAAATAAAAATATAAATCTGAACAGACCAAGACATCAATGAGAAATGCCAGTAGAAACTATAAAAGATGCCTAAATAAACATTTTAATCGATATAAGGCTGAATGTGCTGAAAAAATGAGAAACCTGAATAAAAATGATTCGAAATCCTATTGGCGGCTTCTCAAAACCAGTGATAAATGTACAAGTGCTACTGAAATTGACTTAGAATCTTTCACTGAATATTTCAAGAAATTAAACGAATGTAATGTGACTAATGCTGGAAATCCTCTGTTGATCGAAGAAAGTGACCCCCCTAATTATTTGATTAATATGCCTATATCTGCCGATGAGATAACAAATGCAATAAATGACTTAAAGAAAAATAAAGCCTCGGGGATGGACAAAATTTGCAATGAATACATAAAATATACTGCTGATATTATGTTACCAGTTTATGTTAAATTATTTAATATTATTCTGGATTCTGGATTTATCCCTGAATCTTGGCTGACTGGTATGATAAAACCAATATATAAAAACAAAGGGAAAACAGATGACCCAGATAACTATAGAGCAATCACTTTACTAAGTTGTGTGGGGAAAACCTTCACTGCCATTATTAACAAAAGATTGTCGAATTATGCGGAATCTATCAGTCTTCTGTCAGAAGCACAGACAGGATTCAGAAAGAATTATTCCACATTAGATAATATTTTTGCTTTACATGCTTTAATAGAAATTTTCAGGTTGTCTGGGAAGAAACTGTATTGCGCTTTCATAGATTTTAGGAAGGCCTTCGATAAAGTTTGGAGAGAAGGCTTGTGGTATAAACTAGTAAAAAGTGGAATTAATGGTAAATGTTTTATGGTTATTCAGAACATGTATAACTCTATAAAATCATGTGTTACGTCTGGTGGGAATATTGGAGACTTCTTTGATTGTAAGATAGGGGTTAGACAGGGAGAGAATCTATCCCCATTGTTATTTTCTATATTCTTGAATGACTTAGAATCTTTCTTGGAAAGCGAAGGTATAGTCGGATTACAAAGTATTACAGATTCTGCTACTGATAAAATTAATGTCTTTATCAAATTGTTCGCCATTCTCTATGCGGATGATACAGTCATATTAGCGGAATCCGCAAAAAGCCTACAAGATTCACTAAATGTGTTCGCTATTTACTGCAAGAGATGGAAATTGGAGGTTAACATAAAAAAGACAAAATGTATGATCTTCGCAAAACGATTATCTAGAAATGTACCTACATTTACTTTTGATAATGAGAATTTAGAAGTAGTTCATGAGTATTCATATTTGAGAATAAACTTTTTTCGTACGGGTAACTTTAATAGGGCACGTAAGTGTATAGCTAACCAAGCCTCTAAGGCGGTCTTTTCTGTGATGAGGAAAATCCAGAACATGTATCTGCCAGTTGACTGTCAGCTAAGCCTGTTCAAATCTACAATATAACCGATCCTCTTGTATGGCAGTGAAGTGTGGGGATTTGGGAGCATAGATGTCCTAGAACGAGTACAATTAAAATTTTTGAAAAATATACTTGGTCTTAGGAAGTCAACCCCGAATTATATGGTCTATGGTGAGTCGGGAGTATTTCCTTTGGCTATTATAGTTAAAGTCCGGATGGTTTCTTATTGGTTAAAGTTGTTAGAGAATAATGTTAAAATCGCTTGTATTTTGTATAAGCTGCTCTTTGTAACACGACCGGAGTCCTCATGGTTGTTAACAATTAAATATATATTAGAAACTACTGGATTTAACGATGTATGCTTAGCCCAAGATCGAATTAATAGAAAATATTTTGTTAAAATTTTAGAACGTAGATTGAAAGATCAGTTCATTCAATCTTGGCAAGGTACCGTACAACAGTCGTCAAGGGGACATATATATTTATTATTTAAAGATGTACCCGGTTTTGAAGAGTACTTGAGCATCTTACCAGAAAAGAATAGAAAAATCATCTCCAAATTTCGAACAGCTAATCACAGACTACCTATAGAAACGGGTCGTTGGCATAATATTCCGATAAACGAGAGAATTTGCCAAATTTGTAATTCCAAATCAATAGGAGATGAGTTGCATTTTATATTTGATTGTTCAGCTCTCCAGAATCTGAGACAAAAATATTTACCAGAGTATGTTACAAATCATAATCACGTGCCTAGGGCTATTATATTAAGGAAATTATTACAGAATAACACCAAAAATATTTTGATGAAATTGTCAATATTTATTAAGCTAGCATTACAAGTTCAAGGTTAACATTAATAATATCATAATGCATGCGAATGTTTTATTTTCCGCCATCTTCAAACAGAATCAAATATTGTACCTCGCGTACCACCTTGTGGTTTTTCGAGTGAATAAACTATGTCTATGTCTATGTCTATCGCGTCAGACACTGATTATTTGGTTCGTCCTAAATGGCTGAATTCTATCTCCTTGCCAATCCCCGATCGCATTATTTATTGTTATCTGAATTTGGATTATATAGAGAGTCTGTTATATTGATAGCTATATGTACGTGTATAGGAACAAACGATACACCAGCCCATGGTGACGCCTCCCGGTTTTCCCCCCGTTCTATTTTGATCGAAACGTCCCGGTTTTCAAAATGGACATGAAATTTATTGGTAATCTGGAAGGGGGTCCCGGTTTCTAAATGTCCGTATCTTTGGCCGTTTCGGAACTTCTCAGACGATTGCACCAAATTTTGGGGCCGCTTGTCGTATACGCATACCGCGGCCCAAAATGGAATCCCGACAAATATTTTTTTTTCCGAAACGTCTTTCTTCCATACTATTGAACGTTTAATCGGTATGTCCATGTCCTGGGGTTTTCCTAATCCAATTGAAATAAAACATTTCGTTTATCTCTAATGAATATATATTTGAATTATATTCTCTTACCTGGATAATTGATTGTATATCTGGCGCGGAATAAATGACATATTATGGGTATTCTTTGCCTCTTTTGCAGAATACATAGAACATAACCGACAACCATAGAGTGTTTAACGTCATAACGCGAAATAAGACATGAACTACGGTCTTTTTTTGAAATAAATGTGTTAATGACACCGACCTGTTGATACTGAATCGCAGAAAATAATATGAATACTTTATCTTCCGGTTAAAGAGTTGTTTGTATATGTCGGCCATTGGCGAAGTGCGTTGTTAGTTTCACTGTGTGAAGCAATCAGTTTCATGTCGGGTAATACTTAGAGGCGTTGATTGCAAATTCAACTAAGTCTTAGATCTTTATTTCACGCGGCTATTGACCTCTAATAATTGTAAACCGGACGCAAGGCTATTAACTGCAATTGAAAAGTTTTAACGTTTTTTTATTTCCATGAATCTATATTATTGTATTTATTTTCTTCTCAGTTAGGCCCGATTGTTCCCAAATTAACTCGACATGAATTTCCCGTAGAGGAATTCTCTGCCAAAGATATCAAAACAAGTTCAAAGAAAGAGATTATAAGACTGCTTGACAATTGAAATTGGAGGTGTTGATGATTCACACGTCACACCATAGTCGGTCTGTGAAAAACCGTCGACTTAAGAAAACGGCGAAGTTGAGGGGTCGGAGGGGTTAATTTCTTTGAAAGAAAAAGCTCAAACAACATTGTTAGCAGGCGTGCCTTAATAATATGCTTACCTTGTATTATTTGCTGCTGATTTCCTGTGTCCAGCAAATTAACCAAATAATTAAAGTAATTCAGGGCGCAATGAAGTTTTGGATCTACGGTCACACACATTTTACTATCAATTACTGCTTTGTCCATGAGGACGCTGACATGGAGTGCTCAAAAACTTAAATCGAGCGTTCATTTTAAAATTCTGCGGTTTCGAGTGAATTAGCCGATTCTTCCTTACTTCTATTTATATCTCCCTCTGCTCTCTTATTGTTATTTATTATTTATTTTAATATTTTAAAGATCTTAAACGAACTAAGAAATGTACCGTGAAATGTAAATAAAATATTGAGTTGATGGGCCGCGAAATCCGTATGGGAAGCGGCTTTAAATACAAATTATATCAATCATTCAACAATACAATACATTTTGGTGAATCTTGTCTAGTGTTATATATTCATATTAACTGTTTATTTCCAAGAAACTCTCATTTCATTCTTCAATCTATTTATCACAACATTTTAAAACCACAACATGCCAACACTGCATGGCCTGTCTCACGCTTTTCTTCTAATCCGTTGATTGTCTTTGTGTAACTATTCATTCGTTTAAGATTTCGTGTCTGACATTTCATTTGAAGTAATTGTTTATTGTGTATTCAACCAAACTGTTATATCCTGTTTTACTGTCGTCACACAAGCTGTGCTGTCGCGTCACTATATGTCATGCTGTATTATAGTTAGACTATATAAGATATGCAATTTGTGTTTATGATTGACCAGAAACTCGGACAACCAGCTTCTGTCGGACCAAGTTGTGCGTACTTCCAACTGGATTTCTTGTGTAGTTTTGTAGTTTAGTATATTTTATCATCAGAAGACACACTTCGGTGTAATAAAGAAGTTCCCGTGTTTGCAGCTCTACATTGCGACTTATTTTAGGTTATTTCCTATTTTAAATAAGGTCTTGGAGTTGTGCCGGAAAATCAACTTCTAACACTTGGTGCAGAAGTGGGGTAAGATCTCGGTTACCTCAAGCTCAATCACCAAGCGACTGCCTACCAACAACAACTAGCTAGCTTCCTCCTCGAAATTCAAGATGGCTACGATCCCAACCTTGGACGTCTTCCAGATATTGAGCATGCTCGGTGTGCCTTCTGAACCGACCAGCTGGAATTTGCAGCACAAGAATGGTGACGCCATTCGAGTGACGTTTACGTGGGGAAACGTGGATGTACTCCCGAAAGACGCCAGTGTGGCTTGTGTGAAACGTAAGTCGCCGTCGACTGTTCGTCGTGACAATCAACGATTCTTAGCCTTCAAAGATCGTATGTCCCAGGCGAACAAAACAGCGATGAGAGTAAAATCTGCACCGGCGCATGATATCACCCAGGTCAGTACAGTCACCAATTCATCAATTCTTACACAATCATCAGAAACTCAAACAGAGTTCACTATCGACCATGCGGAGACACAAACGGACAACTCATATCGAGATGGATCGTCTCAGACTGTGACACCTTTTCAACCTGTTGACATATCGTCTGTCTCAAAAACTGATCAAACTGTTCATCCTGTTCGTGAACATTCACCTGTAACAGACGTCACCCCTATCCAGCAGGGGTATATAAAGGAAAGAACTGACACAGAAGGGAAGAAAGAATATTACGGGGTTCCTACGATCCGACCAACAGAGAAAATCACTCGACGCAGGATAAAAAATGGTTGTGAACAATTTCAAGTTCAGTGGCAAGGTTTGGGACCCCAAGCCAAGCAATGGATTGCAAAAGAGAAATTAGATGCCACAGGGAAAGCATATTTAGCCGCCCATGAAAATGACATTCCTGGACCACGCCCATTTGTGAAAACTGAGCAACCTTTATGTAATGTCATTTCGCAAGACGACATTCGCCGACGTGCTGAACAACATCACATCGATCATATGCTACAACATCGTGAGCGAATGCAATTTCAACATCAAGGCTATTGGCGATAACTGATGCGTATTCTTCTTAATTTCCATGTAGATGCTTCATTATGTATGCGTTTCCCATCTTTTGCTATGTCTGTCAGACCTTTTCGTTTTACTACCACGCTTCTATTATTTCATTTTACTTCATTCCACATGATAGTCTTCGTCATCCATAGGCACAGCTTTTTAATAGTGCTAGTGAGATCCTGGATATCTTAAACCTGGATTATATTGTCACCATCTAGTATTTATGAAAAAAATCCCAAGTTCAAAACATTAGTTTCGAGGACGAAACTGGCGAAGCGAGGGGGAAATGTTATATATTCATATTAACTGTTTATTTCCAAGAAACTCTCATTTCATTCTTCATTCTATTTGTCACAACATTTTAAAACCACAACATGCCAACACTGCATGGCCTGTCTCACGCTTTTCTTCTAATCCGTTGATTGTCTTTGTGTAACTATTCATTCGTTTAAGATTTCGTGTCTGACATTTCATTTGAAGTAATTGTTTATTGTGTATTCAACCAACCTGTTATATCCTGTTTTACTGTCGTCACACAAGCTGTGCTGTCGCGTCACTATATGTCATGCTGTATTATAGCTGGGACGAGTATAGAATAGAATAGAACATTCGTCCCAGATTATAGTTAGACTATATAAGATATGCAATTTGTGTTTATGATTGACCAGAAACTCGGACAACCAGCTTCTGTCGGACCAAGTTGTGCGTACTTCCAACTGGATTTCTTGTGTAGTTTTGTAGTTTAGTATATTTTATCATCAGAAGACACACTTCGGTGTAATAAAGAAGTTCCCGTGTTTGCAGCTCTACATTGCGACTTTTAGTTTAGGTTATTTCCTATTTTAAATAAGGTCTTGGAGTTGTGCCGGAAAATCAACTTCTAACACTAGGCTGAGTTGTGCGGTGCCGTTGGTGGCGGCCGGGTGTTTGTTTTGATCTTGAAACTATGTCTGGCCGATACTCAATATCGGGATTATGTAATATTTAATTTCAGTGGTCAGATAGTAAGACAGTTACAGTATCAGTGTTTAATCGGTGTCAGGACATTTCGGCACGCGACAGTTCGGCAAGTGACATTTCGGCACGCGACATTTTCCCACAGAGTGAAGGGTACAACATTTCGGCACCCCTTTTTGTCAGACCAAATTGCGCTAAAAGTGAAGATTTTCACATTCTTATTTTAAAATATGTTCAACATATATAAACATACCGTTTTAAGGGTTACCAAATTGTAGTTTATCATAGTTGCTCACGATTATCCGCGACATTTCGGCAACTTTTTTCACATATCAAGGTTGATGGCGATTGATTGTTGAGGTTTTTACTAGTGATAGAATATTTATATAATGCGTTTTGCTCTATGAGAAATTCACAACACTTCTAAAACCACTGCTTATGTGAAAAAGTTGCAGAAATGTCTCAGATATTCGCAGCCAAAAAATTACAACTTGATAACCCTTAAAATAGTCTGTTTATATGTTAACATATGTTAAAAAAAGATAAGAAAATCGTAATTTTTAATATGATTTGGCTCGTTAAAAAACGTGCCGGAATGTCCTGTGTCGAAATGTCGTACTCTTCACTTTGTCATGTTTGTGCTGAATGTCGCGTTCCGAAATGCCGCTGTTTGCGGATTCGTTTAATCATAATGATTTTTTTTTATATTTTTTTAATTCTTTTCAATTCTATACAAATATTAATCTTTTGTCACTCTCAATGGAACAGTCTTATCCCTGTCCTCACCATTTCATGCTACCCTATTTTTATTTTCACAAATATCCACAGTACCCATTTTTTCTTCAATTGCCTGTTTAGATAGAAAGAAAAGTTCAATATTAAAACAATTAGATAGTACACTAAGAGAAACACAAATCAACTGACAAACACGCAAACTGTAACCAAAGTGGTCCCATAAGAAAGCATTCTGGCCACACATGGGTTAATAATATTAACATTATATATGTTATTTGTTTGATGCCGACAGCATACATGTATTTGAGAAAATAAGACAAACTGTATAAACCAGTTAGCGAAACAGAATGAATTGAGTTAGGTTGAAATATTCGGAACAGAATGATCATGTGTACGGCTTCTCGTCATTAAATCAGCAGTCTCAGTGTTTGGGTTACACGACTGAATAGTCCATGATAGATTATATTTATAAATCCTCGTCGGAATGCACACACACCGTGGTCAGTTTAATACGGTGCCGGGTATATACCGGTAGGCCTGTTATCGACGGTTTAACAGCCTACACGTATGAGCTACCATCATTCAAGCAGTGTGTGGGCGTGTCTTAGTGTGACGTCACTCAGGCGGAACTACTTTCATCGTTTTTTCTCCAGCAAGTCACAGCCTTAGAAACTCTATAGAAAACCATCGAACGGACGCAATGGTTTTTTCTTCGTTCGTTTTTTCAATGGTTTTTTTGAAAAAACGAACCAACGATACACCCATCGTTCGTGGCATGGTTTAAGCGAAATGGTTTAAACCATGGAAAAACGAACGTTAAATGGGCATTGTGAATGGTCGAGTTGGTGTTGACCGTGGTGTGGGTAACATCACCAGTAGTGGAGTTAGCCTAATAGACTACGCTATAGTATCACCATGTATGTTTCCATTGATTAACAATTTTGAGGTTTTGGAGTTTAATCCTTTGCTATCGGACAAGCATCATCCGATTGCTATGAATATTTTAATTCCCAATGACATAAAGTTAGATGAATATAATCAGAAACCCAAATTTACTCTGAGGAAATGGGATGAAAAAAAAGCAGATGAATATCACGACCAAATTAATAAAGACCTATTGCATGAGCTAGACATGGAATTGGATAAAATGCAGTTTACTGATGAACATGCTTTAGATGGAGCGAGCAATATGGCATGTGAACTTGAGAATTTTGAACGGATGCCTGTCACTAAGGAGGGTGTAGATAATATTATGACTAGAATAAATACTATTTATGTAGAAACTGCAGAGAGGGTATTTGGTTATCAAAAAATAAATAAACGGGAAGGATATAAATTGAATAAACCATGGTTTGGAGATGAATGTAAAGAGAAAAGGTGGCAGTTTACTTTAGCTAGAAGAGCAAATAAAAATATAAATCTGAACAGACCAAGACATCAATGAGAAATGCCAGTAGAAACTATAAAAGATGCCTAAATAAACATTTTAATCGATATAAGGCTGAATGTGCTGAAAAAATGAGAAACCTGAATAAAAATGATTCGAAATCCTATTGGCGGCTTCTCAAAACCAGTGATAAATGTACAAGTGCTACTGAAATTGACTTAGAATCTTTCACTGAATATTTCAAGAAATTAAACGAATGTAATGTGACTAATGCTGGAAATCCTCTGTTGATCGAAGAAAGTGACCCCCCTAATTATTTGATTAATATGCCTATATCTGCCGATGAGATAACAAATGCAATAAATGACTTAAAGAAAAATAAAGCCTCGGGGATGGACAAAATTTGCAATGAATACATAAAATATACTGCTGATATTATGTTACCAGTTTATGTTAAATTATTTAATATTATTCTGGATTCTGGATTTATCCCTGAATCTTGGCTGACTGGTATGATAAAACCAATATATAAAAACAAAGGGAAAACAGATGACCCAGATAACTATAGAGCAATCACTTTACTAAGTTGTGTGGGGAAAACCTTCACTGCCATTATTAACAAAAGATTGTCGAATTATGCGGAATCTATCAGTCTTCTGTCAGAAGCACAGACAGGATTCAGAAAGAATTATTCCACATTAGATAATATTTTTGCTTTACATGCTTTAATAGAAATTTTCAGGTTGTCTGGGAAGAAACTGTATTGCGCTTTCATAGATTTTAGGAAGGCCTTCGATAAAGTTTGGAGAGAAGGCTTGTGGTATAAACTAGTAAAAAGTGGAATTAATGGTAAATGTTTTATGGTTATTCAGAACATGTATAACTCTATAAAATCATGTGTTACGTCTGGTGGGAATATTGGAGACTTCTTTGATTGTAAGATAGGGGTTAGACAGGGAGAGAATCTATCCCCATTGGTATTTTCTATATTCTTGAATGACTTAGAATCTTTCTTGGAAAGCGAAGGTATAGTCGGATTACAAAGTATTACAGATTCTGCTACTGATAAAATTAATGTCTTTATCAAATTGTTCGCCATTCTCTATGCGGATGATACAGTCATATTAGCGGAATCCGCAAAAAGCCTACAAGATTCACTAAATGTGTTCGCTATTTACTGCAAGAGATGGAAATTGGAGGTTAACATAAAAAAGACAAAATGTATGATCTTCGCAAAACGATTATCTAGAAATGTACCTACATTTACTTTTGATAATGAGAATTTAGAAGTAGTTCATGAGTATTCATATTTGAGAATAAACTTTTTTCGTACGGGTAACTTTAATAGGGCACGTAAGTGTATAGCTAACCAAGCCTCTAAGGCGGTCTTTTCTGTGATGAGGAAAATCCAGAACATGTATCTGCCAGTTGACTGTCAGCTAAGCCTGTTCAAATCTACAATATAACCGATCCTCTTGTATGGCAGTGAAGTGTGGGGATTTGGGAGCATAGATGTCCTAGAACGAGTACAATTAAAATTTTTGAAAAATATACTTGGTCTTAGGAAGTCAACCCCGAATTATATGGTCTATGGTGAGTCGGGAGTATTTCCTTTGGCTATTATAGTTAAAGTCCGGATGGTTTCTTATTGGTTAAAGTTGTTAGAGAATAATGTTAAAATCGCTTGTATTTTGTATAAGCTGCTCTTTGTAACACGACCGGAGTCCTCATGGTTGTTAACAATTAAATATATATTAGAAACTACTGGATTTAACGATGTATGCTTAGCCCAAGATCGAATTAATAGAAAATATTTTGTTAAAATTTTAGAACGTAGATTGAAAGATCAGTTCATTCAATCTTGGCAAGGTACCGTACAACAGTCGTCAAGGGGACATATATATTTATTATTTAAAGATGTACCCGGTTTTGAAGAGTACTTGAGCATCTTACCAGAAAAGAATAGAAAAATCATCTCCAAATTTCGAACAGCTAATCACAGACTACCTATAGAAACGGGTCGTTGGCATAATATTCCGATAAACGAGAGAATTTGCCAAATTTGTAATTCCAAATCAATAGGAGATGAGTTGCATTTTATATTTGATTGTTCAGCTCTCCAGAATCTGAGACAAAAATATTTACCAGAGTATGTTACAAATCATAATCACGTGCCTAGGGCTATTATATTAAGGAAATTATTACAGAATAACACCAAAAATATTTTGATGAAATTGTCAATATTTATTAAGCTAGCATTACAAGTTCAAGGTTAACATTAATAATATCATAATGCATGCGAATGTTTTATTTTCCGCCATCTTCAAACAGAATCAAATATTGTACCTCGCGTACCACCTTGTGGTTTTTCGAGTGAATAAACTATGTCTATGTCTATGTCTATCGCGTCAGACACTGATTATTTGGTTCGTCCTAAATGGCTGAATTCTATCTCCTTGCCAATCCCCGATCGCATTATTTATTGTTATCTGAATTTGGATTATATAGAGAGTCTGTTATATTGATAGCTATATGTACGTGTATAGGAACAAACGATACACCAGCCCATGGTGACGCCTCCCGGTTTTCCCCCCGTTCTATTTTGATCGAAACGTCCCGGTTTTCAAAATGGACATGAAATTTATTGGTAATCTGGAAGGGGGTCCCGGTTTCTAAATGTCCGTATCTTTGGCCGTTTCGGAACTTCTCAGACGATTGCACCAAATTTTGGGGCCGCTTGTCGTATACGCATACCGCGGCCCAAAATGGAATCCCGACAAATATTTTTTTTTCCGAAACGTCTTTCTTCCATACTATTGAACGTTTAATCGGTATGTCCATGTCCTGGGGTTTTCCTAATCCAATTGAAATAAAACATTTCGTTTATCTCTAATGAATATATATTTGAATTATATTCTCTTACCTGGATAATTGATCGTATATCTGGCGCGGAATAAATGACATATTATGGGTATTCTTTGCCTCTTTTGCAGAATACATAGAACATAACCGACAACCATAGAGTGTTTAACGTCATAACGCGAAATAAGACATGAACTACGGTCTTTTTTTGAAATAAATGTGTTAATGACACCGACCTGTTGATACTGAATCGCAGAAAATAATATGAATACTTTATCTTCCGGTTAAAGAGTTGTTTGTATATGTCGGCCATTGGCGAAGTGCGTTGTTAGTTTCACTGTGTGAAGCAATCAGTTTCATGTCGGGTAATACTTAGAGGCGTTGATTGCAAATTCAACTAAGTCTTAGTGATCTTTATTTCACGCGGCTATTGACCTCTAATAATTGTAAACCGGACGCAAGGCTATTAACTGGATTTGAAAAGTTTTAACGTTTTTTTATTTCCATGAATCTATATTATTGTATTTATTTTCTTCTCAGTTAGGCCCGATTGTTCCCAAATTAACTCGACATGAATTTCCCGTAGAGGAATTCTCTGCCAAAGATATCAAAACAAGTTCAAAGAAAGAGATTATAAGACTGCTTGACAATTGAAATTGGAGGTGTTGATGATTCACACGTCACACCATAGTCGGTCTGTGAAAAACCGTCGACTTAAGAAAACGGCGAAGTTGAGGGGTCGGAGGGGTTAATTTCTTTGAAAGAAAAAGCTCAAACAACATTGTTAGCAGGCGTGCCTTAATAATATGCTTACCTTGTATTATTTGCTGCTGATTTCCTGTGTCCAGCAAATTAACCAAATAATTAAAGTAATTCAGGGCGCAATGAAGTTTTGGATCTACGGTCACACACATTTTACTATCAATTACTGCTTTGTCCATGAGGACGCTGACATGGAGTGCTCAAAAACTTAAATCGAGCGTTCATTTTAAAATTCTGCGGTTTCGAGTGAATTAGCCGATTCTTCCTTACTTCTATTTATATCTCCCTCTGCTCTCTTATTGTTATTTATTATTTATTTTAATATTTTAAAGATCTTAAACGAACTAAGAAATGTACCGTGAAATGTAAATAAAATATTGAGTTGATGGGCCGCGAAATCCGTATGGGAAGCGGCTTTAAATACAAATTATATCAATCATTCAACAATACAATACATTTTGGTGAATCTTGTCTAGTGTTATATATTCATATTAACTGTTTATTTCCAAGAAACTCTCATTTCATTCTTCAATCTATTTGTCACAACATTTTAAAACCACAACATGCCAACACTGCATGGCCAGTCTCACGCTTTTCTTCTAATCCGTTGATTGTCTTTGTGTAACTATTCATTCGTTTAAGATTTCGTGTCTGACATTTCATTTGAAGTAATTGTTTATTGTGTATTCAACCAAACTGTTATATCCTGTTTTACTGTCGTCACACAAGCTGTGCTGTCGCGTCACTATATGTCATGCTGTATTATAGTTAGACTATATAAGATATGCAATTTGTGTTTATGATTGACCAGAAACTCGGACAACCAGCTTCTGTCGGACCAAGTTGTGCGTACTTCCAACTGGATTTCTTGTGTAGTTTTGTAGTTTAGTATATTTTATCATCAGAAGACACACTTCGGTGTAACCAAAGTTTAGACACACTTCGGTGCACATCTTATTTAGATCTCTACCTCTATAAAAATGAAGCGGGCATTCTCTCTCGTCGACTTTATGACAAAAGAGATGATTACAATTTCGACATCGTAAAGTATCCCTTTCTGGATAGTAATATTCCAGTGGGACCTGCATATGGCGTATACATATCTTGCTTAGTAGGATTTGCTAGATCCTGTGTTAAATGTGATGATTTTAATCAACGTCACAAAACACTGTTGCAGAAACTTATAAAACAGGGCTATTCCACCAAGCGCCTCCACTAAAAGTTTCTCAAATTTGGCGATACATATCGCATGCTGATAGCAAAATACGAACGTAGCATGCAAGATCTATGGCGCTACGTTTCGTAACTTGTGTCTAATTCCGCTTAACCCGGGGCTAGGGGCCGTATGAACCCATGTACTGCAAGGTCCTCATGGTACTCATATGAACAGCCACAATCAA
>JAVTVY010021145.1:0-76787 GCA_036873755.1 Hanleya hanleyi | reverse complement strand
GGTTCATGACTAGACAGTTGTTCATGGGGTTCAGCCAGCGCGTCTTCCATAGCACGAGCCCACGCCAATTGGTCTGGTGATCGCTCGTCCGGTGTAAACAGCTGGTCCACAATAGGCACTATTTTCTCCAAGGCTGACCACAGAGAGGGGGTTAGGAGGAAACTTCGCGTAGGATCTTGGTAGCGGCCCAGGCGTGGGAAGAGGGTGGTACGGTAGACGTAGATGGCATTGTCCATGTGGATGAGGTGTCCGTCCAACTCACCGCTCAACACCCGTTTAAATTTAGTCCAGCCATCACGCTGTAGCGTCACCGTATTCGATAGAGTCTCAGCGGACGCCCAGCAAATAGCTCCACAGTCTTCCACCAGGGTGACTTTATCTTCATAAACGTATAACCCCACCTGGTAGGGTGTAAGGGGCAGGATGGCTCGTAGTGACATGCTTGCTCTAAATGTCGAACGGTGAATGACACACTCTGTCTGACCCTGGTATTTATAGTGTCAATACCACAGCGCCAGGGTCAATAGGGCACAGACTAGTATGAGGCCAACCAGCCGGTGCTGGTTCCGGCGTGAGCGCTCGTGGTCCATAGCCCGAGCATCAAGGATGGCTGTCATAGTCCAGTAGTGGTGGGTGATGGCACGCCTCTCCATCGAGTGCACTCTGTGGAGGACCGCTTCTGTGAACTCGTTCAGGATCTGGCGTCGTCCCTCGTTGTCGTCGCCATCTGCAAACATGGACGGACCACTGCTCGGTAACCCGTGAATGAATTCACCACGGTGGCATACTGTAAAATGCGAGTCGCATGGGGCTGGGTCTCCGCCATGGCTCTGCAACCGTAGAAATGAAGGTGTGGGATCCAGAGGGACGTGTTTTATAGACCAGATGTAGCTATACGGGTGTAGTCCGTGATACGCAGTATTCTGATGGGTTATGTGGCTCCTATAGAGATAGTGCTTCATCGACCATGGGGATTACTTTTTCCAAGGCTGTCCATAGATCAGGGTGCAGAGTAAAACCACCTTGCTTGACACAGAGGAGTCGAGCAAAATAGGGACCGCGGAAAATGTAGACGTCGTCACACAGGTGAATGCTATCACCGTCGAGGTCATCCAATAACACCCGTTTCAAGGTAGTCCAGCCTTCCGGGTTTTCGTGCCAAATCAATGGGATTCTGGCGTGAATGATGATGAATCATGAGTATCATGAGTGAGTGAGAGCAACAGCCAATACAGTACACGCGACCCTTTTCAGGGGCAAACCCCAATGTTATTTCAATACATGCAATGATTTAACATAGCAACGGATACTCGCCTATATATTCTATAGTATTATTACCAATCTACAAAATCTCAGGATTGTAAATTAACCCAGGAAGGGTGGTGGCGCGGACGTCGGCGTAAACACTTGGTGTGTGTGACTCTTATCATATCTCAATACACGCAATCATTTAACATGGGAGTTGGTTAGTGTGAATTTTCGTGCCAAATCAATGGGATTCTGGTGTGAATGATGATGAGTGAAGTGCAGTGACTATCTCAATACACGCGACCCTTTTCAGGGGCAAACCCCAATGTTATTTCAATACATTCAATGATTGACATACATGTGCATCAAATACAGTGCACGCGACCCAAAATGACAACCCGAACATCCCCGAACAGGCCCGAACCACGCCGCCATCTTGCTTTACAACATGGCCACCCCCAACCGCCATCTTGCTTTACAACATGGCCACCCCCAACCCCCATCTTGCTTTACAACATGGAAGACAACCACGAGTTACCTCCTCTTAGTTCATTACTTCATTGGTCCATTAGGGGTTCCCCTACATCCCAACACGGCTATTTTCATACACTTGGGCCACCGCGCATGCGCAGAATGCCGATAGTTCAACCCCACACCCAGCCCATCAGATGCCCCTTCACATAAGCTTCACTTTGATACCTCACTCGACCCCATTGGTCCATTAGGGGCTCCCCTAGCTCCCATCACGGCTATTTTCATACCCTTGGGCCACCGCGCATGCGCAGAATGCCGATAGTTCAACCCCATATCCAGCCCATCAGATGCCCCTTCACGAATGCTTCACTTTGATACCTCACTCGACCCCATTGGTCCATTACGGGCTCCCCTAGCTCCAACACGGCTATTTCCATACCCTTGGGCCACCGCGCATGCACAGATTGCCGATAGTTCAACCCCACACCCAGCCCATCAGATGCCCCTTCACATAAGCTTCACTTTGATACCTCACTCGACCCCATTGCACCATTAGGGACTCCCCTAGCTCCAACACGGCTATTTTCATACCCTTCGGCCACCGCGCATGCGCAGAAGTCCGATATGTCAACCCCACACCCAGCCCATTAGATGCCCCTTCACATAAGCTTCACTTTGATACCTCACTCGACCCAATCGGACCATTTTATCTAGGGACTACTTTTTCTCCGCGGAAGCTTTTTACCGAATCACCGCCAAAACCGCGGCCAGACCGCATCACCGCGGATGAATAAATTTCCGAACATTCACAGTGTATAGTGACTTTGATGCTATTAATAGACACAATCATTTAACATGGGAGTTGACTAGTGTGAATGTGCCAAATCAAGGGATTCTGGTGTGAATCAGTATGAGTAGTGGTTATTGAGTCTCTAAAGCAAACCCCAATGTTATTTCAATACATTCAATGATTTAACATAGGAACGGATACTCGCCTCTATATTCTATAGTATTATTACACCGAACATGCCATCCAAAACCGCGGCCAGACCGCATCACCGCGGATGAATAAATTTCCGAACATTCACAGTGTATAGTGACTTTGATGCTATTAATAGACACAATCATTTAACATGGGAGTTGACTAGTGTGAATGTGCCAAATCAAGGGATTCTGGTGTGAATCAGTATGAGTAGTGGTTATTGAGTCTCTAAAGCAAACCCCAATGTTATTTCAATACATTCAATGATTTAACATAGGAACGGATACTCGCCTCTATATTCTATAGTATTATTACACCGAACATGCCCGAACACGCCCGAACATCCCCGAACCACGCCGCCATCTTGCTTTACAACATGGCCGACACCCGAACATGCCCGAACATGCCCGAACTTTTCCCAACATACCCGAATGCCCGAACATGCCCGAACCACGCCGCCATCTTGCTTTACAACATGGCCGACAACCCGAACATGCCCGAACATGTCCGAACCACACCGCCATCTTGCTTTACAACATGGCCGACAGCCGCCATCTTGCTTTACAACATGGCCGACAGCCGCCATTTTGCTTTACAACATGGCCGACAGCCGCCATCTTGCTTTAGGTGGCCCTCCGCAGTTTCGTAGTAATGGCCCCTCTCTAATTTCATAATACGATAGACTGCCCTTGTTCTGCTACATCATAATTCTTCTTGTCTTCTTAATAGCTTATATCTATAATGCCATCCTATTCAGCATTATCAACGCTGCAAACGAGTACGTACACATCGAGTGCTGGCTTCGTCTACACGCTGATCGGGATCATGGAGTAAAGTGTGTCCTGCCTCAGTTATGCCCCTTGGGTGTGACTAAAAATCGGGACTCATTTACGGGAAGAAAATCTGACAAAAAACGGTTAGGTTAATATCCCCTTTTTTTTGCCTTTTTAAGTTGAGACCGGACCAGGGAACGTGAGTAAGAAGTTTAATTGAAATCGCTCTTACAGATTTTTCTGAAAATTGAGCCGAATTTGACCATTTTTCGACATTTTTAAGGGATTTTCTAGGAAAAATGAAGCAATCATGGAGGAGAATGTTCGAGTTAAATTTTTCTATAACATAGCAGTGTTATATCTTAAAATAATAGTTTCATCATGCTCTTTCAGAAAATATATATATATAAGTGATTTGGGTTGAAGGTTTTGCGACAACTGGTGGCCTAAAAACGGACCCATAGTCCATTCCATGCCGAATAAAAGAATCTCCGGAGTGCACCCTTAAGGCATAATAGTGGAGTCTATGCATTATCTTAATGTAGACTCCGTTACGGAGCGGAAATGTGTCATTACGCCAGATTGTTTAATTTTGACTGCCTAGTTACACCTGAAACGCTATTTTCGGAAGCAGGTGGAAAGAAGACCAGGAGTTCGATTAAAATAATCCACAGTGTGGCCATTAGTATACTATTGAGGTTATTACATACTGTATTCCATACAGGAGTTATCTCCCCCCTGGAATGAGATTTCGGTGGCAGAACGAGGTCTTATCAGAATGATATAAATTTGCCAGTGTAAATTTTCTTCACAAGAGAACCCATTTACAGTCCATAAAGGATGGAATGGATGTATATTATTATGGTTTTACAAATTATTTCTCAAGTTTCTGAAGTATTTCCCATGTTTCTAAGAGAAAATTGAGTGCAAAATTACCAATAATTTGACCTGGTTACATCGCTTATTTGCATTTTCCCGCGTTTCTGCTATCGTTGGAAAGCGGAAAAGTAACCACGGCCTTCATATTGCCGAATGGATGACCATTATTAAGAAGAAATAGGTTAATTTTGAGTTTTGTTCTCGAAAATCCTGCTAGAATTGGCAAAAGTGATCAAAACAAAGATGGGGTAGGGGAAAGTTATCGGTCGGATTTCCCAAAATAATATGTATAACTGACAAGTGTTGTATACCGCCATACTCGCAAACACTCTGAGATTACGATACATGTGAATAATTAATTTCGTAAAAAACATCCTGCCCCTTAAGGTGGCCCTCCGCAGTTTCGTAGTAATGGCCCCTCTCTAATTTCATAATACGATAGACTGCCCTTGTTCTGCTACATCATAATTCTTCTTGTCTTCTTAATATCTTATATCTATAATGCCATCCTATTCAGCATTATCAACGCTGCAAACGAGTACGTACAAATCGAGTGCTGGCTTCATCTACACGCTGATCGGGATCATGGAGTAAAGTTTGTCCTGCCTCAGTTATGCCCCTTGGGTGTGCCTAAAAATCGGGACTCATTTACGGGAAGAAAATCTGACAAAAAACGGTTAGGTTGACACCCCCTTTTTTTTGCCTTTTAAGTTGAGACCGGACCAGGGAACGTGAGTAAGAAGTTTAATTGAAATCGCTCTTACAGATTTTTCTGGAAATTGAGCCGAATTTGACCATTTTTCGACATTTTTAAGGGGTTTTCTAGGAAAAATGAAGCAAGCATGGAGAAGAATGTTCGAGTTTAAATTTTCTATAACATAGCAGTGTTATATCTTAAAATAATAGTTTCATCATGCTCTTTCAGAAAATATATATATATAAGTGATTTGGGTTGAAGGTTTTGCGACAACTGGTGGCCTAAAAACGGACCCATAGTCTATTCCATGCCGAATAAAAGAATCTCCGGAGTGCACCCTTACAACATGGCCGACAACCCGAACATGCCCGAACCACGCCGCCATCTTGCTTTACAACATGGCCCACACCTCAACCAATCAAATTCATCCTCACACTTACAATTCAACCAATCAAATTCATCGTTACAAACCATCAAGTTGTGACGTCATAGTTACATCCGGGTGAAAATTTGTTTATCTTGCTCTTTATACACTACTTTCGTTTATTCATTCATTGGCAAATCAAATGCAATCATGAACTAAGTCAATCTGTGATTTATATGTGATTAATTATTTCGTCAAATCAATTGTAATCATTAACTGTTATTCTGTGATTCTCATGCCTTATATGGGCGTTTGTAATTAGCAAATAAATTTCTATTCTATTCTATTCTATTCTAGCGTCTCCCTTCCCTCACCGCTATGCCGACGACAAATACATTTCCGTGGTGGTAACTCGAACATCTCCATGGCGCACTTATTATTACCTTTGCGCCCTATTCGACCTTCATTAACTTGAGAAAAAGGGCCGCCATGAATAAAAATACCATAATCGATGTTGTGATCATCATCCCCTGTAAACACGGGGTCTATTACAAGAAAACTTATTGATGCAGATGCATCAATGCCGGCGGAAACGTTTGTACCTTATAATCTGCGTATTACAAGCCGATTACGTGTGCAACTGGTGAATACAGGTCACGATGCACATTATGGTAAAAAAAAACGTCGATTTGTTTGTTTTCCTTAAAGGTTTGACTAATGTAGTTCGCGCAAGAACCCATCTGGAAAGTGTGGGGTTAGCCGGAAGTTAAGTGCTTGCTGGCAAAATGCAAAATGCAAAATGTCAAACTAGGACTTTGAAAGTAATGTTCTCTGGTTGACGTATTAAGTCATTTCATATAGCCTGATGTAAGAGATCGCGCTGTGGCATTATACGGGACCCATCATCAAGTCACTATTTCTTTATTGATGTGTGTCATTGTGAATTAAGCCTAGATCGACTTTCTCTACACAACAATCCGATCCGCGTGTTTTACTGTTTCAAGTTTTTAGTAACTCGCAGTTCAATCTCAAACATTTTGCTGCAGACGTACACATGGTACAGGTGAATAACTTCATCATGTATGGTCATCGATTTGGTCTCTCAGCCATAATAAAATAGTACTAAAGAACATTTATTCGATGAATTCATTATAACAGAATTAATATTAATTTGTTAACCACGAACGGGTGATACAATCCTGTCGTTTTACGATCTAAAACTAGCTGGATCACTCAACGGCACGTCTGTGAAAGTATGGCTCGAGAAAACACCTGTTACTCGTCCAATATCAAGATGGCGGCTCCCATGTTTAGCGAATTCAGAAATCCGGCGGCATGGCCGCCGGAAATGACGGAAATGCCCATCTTCTTGACCCTCGATTTCAGGTGATTTTGAGGCTCCATAGGGATAATTTTAACGTCTGTAATTAATTTGTGACCCGACGAATGGTCATTTAGTCTGCCATTTCTGTATTTTTATTCATAGCGGCCCATTTTCTCAAGTTAATGAAGCTCCAATAGGGCGCAAAGGTAATAATAAGTGCGCCATGGAGATGTTCGAGTTACCACCAGGGAAATGTATTTGTCGTCGGCATAGCGGTGAGGGAAGGGAGACGCTAGATTAGCTAGATTCAACTTTATTGTACGAACATCCCAGTAGGGTAGAGTACATAACAGAATAATAAAATCAAATCAATACAGAACAGACACATTGATATACATTCGGAACTCCCGAGCGGAAATCTACGAAGGGGACCGATTCTACGTCTCAAACCGGAGATCCCCGAGAAGTTGCGAATGATTGATATCCATACTGCATGATAAGATATCGAGGGAGGTTATGGCGGGTTCCGGTCTATACAGTTTAACTTGGATTTACCCTCATGTACCATTTGTATACTGTATTACATATTGTGTTAGTTAAAGGTATATCTACCAATGACATAATAAAGATAAATTTATCTTTATCTGATAATTCATCAAAGCCAGGGTAAGTGGCCATGACCTTGGTGAACAAATCTGATAATTCATCAAAGCCAGGGTAAGTGGCCGTGACCTTGGTGAAGAACAAGATATCTCTCTGCGCATCATGAATTGAGCAAGACAACACAAAGTGCATTTCGTATGAATCTAGTAACCCGTAACCTGGTACATGTGTACCGTCGTTTTAAAATCCTTTGAAATATGCCTTCAAATAAGCCATGTACCGTACCAATCTGATTAAAACTCAGACTTAATAAACCGCTCCTCTTTCGGACATCAGCGACATGTCCGAAAGAGGAGCGGTTTATTAAGTCTGAGTTTTAATCAGATTGGTACTGTACAGAACAAAAATAAACGCATGGTGACAGTCTCAATATTTCGACAAAATTTTATTTGTCATCTTCAGGATGTGATATAACAACAGTTACAGGCACTTATATACAAACACAACTAACAAAGACTGAAATGGTTCGATACACAAAATTAGGGGGCAATAGCCAATCAGATAATATGTGAACATAACGAGGTAAACATGAGTGGCACATATAGGCATGACAAGGAATACACACGCCACATGATAGGCCTGGCAATACACAATCGAAATGGCAACACTTAGATAAGGATTAATAGTGACGGGTGGTGATTTATTGAGGTGTGTGAGTGTGTATAGAGTGGCAGCAGAAATGTCAATCAGGGGAATAAACACAATTGAAACAGAGATTAGAAAGAAAGAAAAAGAAAAAAAAAATTAATGTATTAAGTTGATTAGAGAAACGTATCAAAGGTACCTAGAATTGAAATCGGAAATAAAATATAGAGAATTGAATAGTTACAGAACGGGAAATACAAAACTATTAGGCTATTAATTAACAAGACAAGGAATACACACACCACACAAATGCTGGATGGTTGTATTATCTTATCTAAACAGTGATTTATGGAATAAAATATATATATAAAAGTTGAAATTAGAAACAAAAATACCAAAATAATAAACAGTAGTCTACCTGAATAACTGTAGCTCTTTCGAAAATCAGTGCAACTATAAACATCAAAGACAAGACTCCGCTAGAATTTAGAAGTTATGTTGTGTACCAGTTTACCTGTACCGGTTGTAATTCTAGTTACATCGGAAAAACTGAGCGTTGTCTTGAAACACGACTAAAGGAACATAGTAAAGGCAACAGCGAAATCCATTCTCATTTGTTCAGTTGTGAGCACTTCCAACATATTAAAGACCTACTAGATTTACCGAATAGATTAGAAGGTATTCCATATTGCCCATTGTCATCAGTCTTATTGTCTAACACTAAAGGTATCGACTCCGCGGATCACTGGAATATCTTGTTATTTAAAGAAGCCCTAGCTATTCGGCGATCAAATCCCAAACTTAACAGTGGGGTAAAAGCTTCGAAAGAGCTACAGTTATTCAGGTAGACTACTGTTTATTATTTTGGTATTTTTGTTTCTAATTTCAACTTTTATATATATATTTTATTCCATAAATCACTGTTTAGATAAGATAATACAACCATCCAGCATTTGTGTGGTGTGTGTATTCCTTGTCTTGTTAATTAATAGCCTAATATAGTTTTGTATTTCCCGTTCTGTAACTATTCAATTCTCTATATTTTATTTCCGATTTCGATTCTAGGTACCTTTGATACGTTTCTCTAATCAACTTAATACATTAAATTTTTTTTTCTTTTTCTTTCTTTCTAATCTCTGTTTCAATTGTTTATTCCCCTGATTGACATTTCTGCTGCCACTCTATACACACTCACACACCTCAATAAATCACCACCCGTCACTATTAATCCTTATCTGAGTGTTGCCATTTCGATGTGTATTGCCAGGCCTATCATGTGGCGTGTGAATTCCTTGTCATGCCTATATGTGCCACTCATGTTTACCTGGTTATGTTCACATATTATCTGATTGGCTATTGCCCTCTAATTTTGTGTATCGAACCATTTCAGTCTTTGTTAGTTGTTTTTGTATATAAGTGCCTGTAACTGCTGTTATATCACATATATCACAGTGTTATGAACTCATATTTACTAGTATAACTTAACCAAAAACCAGAAAGAGACTTACGAACTTATACATAGCGATTCTTATTTACTTCTATTTATATCTCCTACTAATCTCTCATTGTTATTTATTATTTATTTATTTATTTATTTATTTATCCATTTATTTATTTATATACTTAGCGCTGGAAAAGATATTTTTAAAAAAACAAAGTAATGTACCGCGAAATTCAAATAAAACATTTGAGTTGATGGGCCGCGAAATCCGAATGGGAAGCGGCCCTTAAACTACAATTTCAATCAAAGTTATATCACATCCTGAAGATGACAAATAAAATTTTGTCGAAATATTGAGACTGTCACCATGCGTTTATTAAGTTTATTCGGAGTTACTTTGCTTCTAGATTTTTCTTTGTTTTATTCCTTTTATTCTATATCATGTCTCTTCAAATATGTGTCTATGGCTATAGCCACTCAGTTAACGGGTTTTTTCCGGTTTCAGTTTTCTTTCTTTGCTATTAAGGCCCCATAAAAAAAATGCCTTGTTTTCCATGACTGACTTTTCAAAAAGTCGGACGGGCGGTCCTTTTTTATTTTTTATTTTCGGAAGAGCATAGGAATGGTTCAGTTCATTCGAGAATCTACAGATATTAAGATAGTGATAGTCTAATTTGGTCCTAAAATGGTATACATGTATATAAAATGGATTTTAAAGTTTCATTTTGTACACAGTCTTGCTAAGAGATTGATTAAATACATTGGATAAATCGGCAGAAATTCCATGGCGTTTGTATTTCCATTCTCACCTCCTGCATACTAAAATATGATCTTATTCTGATTTCGTAGTCGCAAAATCTCCATTCCTATATGCAGGTAGACAGAACTCGAAAGATGGTATTGATAAAATCTAAATCATTGTGATTTGAAAGATAAAACTGTGGGTGTTTTATTCCAGCAGGAAACAATAAGCTGAGCTATTCTCGCGAAATGGAGAACATGACGATCATGAATTGACCGTCATGAATATGACCTTAGGCAGTCAATACCACAAAGTCCACTAGGCATGAAACTATATCACTGAGAAATAGAACAACGTAAGTTCTTCAATGGAAAATGAATATCAACTATACATTTATACCGTGACCATGCTGCAGAAGTTGTGTTCCTGTATTAGTACTATACATTTATATACGACTAGAAATTTATACACAGAACGAAATTGAGATTAGAACCATAAAATTGCAAAGAGCGCAACAATATCACGCCGACGGACATGTCGCCTTGATTACAGGAAAGATACTTTTCATTGAAAGACCTTCAACGAGGTTCAGTTACAGATAAAAAAGTAACAGAATTATTATCAGTCTTGGAAAGGACGACTAGATAAACATCTGCAGTATCTCCACACACAAAGCAGTCAAGTATACATCTGCAACAAGCATTCATAGCGCGCCACAACAGTCGCTGGTGCAAACCAGAGTCAGTTAAGCCTCATTTTCATACCAAAAGAAACACCAACAAGGCAGGTGAGAAAGAAATAAAAAATAAAAAATAAATCGGGGCGGGCGAAAAAATCGGGGCGGGCGGTGATGGGAAACAAGGCATTTTTTTTATGGGGCCTAAAGCAATCTTGCTTTGGAAAACAGTAGACGGTCCCTCGCGAGTATGTCACATGACAATGGTGTAGGTCATGTGCTTCACCGCGCTGCCAGAGCACACTCCAGTCCCAAGTCAAGAAGTGATAGGGGCGTTTCAAAATACAAGCGTGAGGCAAAAGATCACTGACTGGTTGTTCAAAATGCTGTTGTTTTCCCTTGTTTTGCTTCTAAACTTTGTTTCTGAAGGATCAGCTAAATACGAACCCACATGGGATTCGCTTGATGCCAGACCTTTGCCGGCGTGGTATGATGAAGCGAAATTTGGCATTTTTATGCATTGGGGAGTCTTCTCGGTGCCCAGTTTTCAATCCGAGTGGTTTTGGTGGGACTGGAAGGGAGCCAACGACTCCAGTGTGGTGAAGTTTATGAAGGACAACTACCCACCATCGTTTACCTATCCTGATTTTGCTCCCATGTTCAAAGCAGAATTCTTCGATCCTGATAGATGGGCTGATGTTTTAGAAGCATCGGGTGCAAGGTATATACATAATTTGTATAGTCCGAGCTTCCTCGAACCCCTGGCCACGACAACAGATAAATTGTCCCAGCCAAAGACAATCTAAACTATCTCACTGTTATTGTGTCAAGGGGTTTGAGGAAGTTCAGAACGCTCAGAATCATACAAACAATTGTGACTTTCGGTTCAAGAGAAATGGAATAGATCCATTGATAATATGTTTTCTTTATTTGATGGAAATAACATTGAAATAGATAGGAAAATGTAAAAAAAAAAAAAAAAATGGGCCTGGACCATTTTTTAAGACCATATCTGATTAATCAAATTCCCTCCTCTCCGATATTTGTCCCGTCACCCTTCTCTTGATAATTTCTCCCCAATGGCTTGGCGTATGGTCATGAAAATTAACCCACCTTTCAATCTAGACATGAAAAAGATATTGAAAGAAGAAAATAAAATAAATATTTACATATATTTTATACTTAATTTTAGTCCGTGGGCCCGGACTGTCAATCAGGCTTGAACCGTTCAAGTATTGGAACCCCAAATGCAATATCTACAAGTGTCAAACATAACAAATGTTCAAAGTGAAATACAGGAATATCAAATGAAATTTTTTTATGGAAATTCTTAGGTTTAATATTTTCACCTGTAGTTATTCCAAGCCATTGAGAAAAAAATCACCAAAAGACTGACAAGGGTGGGGAAGATTTGATAATCCAATTTCCGTGTTCTGTTTAGATGATACAGAGTGATTTACATTTTTTTCTGACAATTTGCCAGTAAATTTGTGCATTTTTATAAAATATAATATATTTTCCATTTCCATATATCAATTGACCCATAACAGTACGGTAGCTCTGGTGTAGCCTTCTTTTATACTTCGTGAGAACAAGCACGTAGTATAGAAGAAGGCTACGTCGGAGCTACCATAACAGGTGATATGGTGACCTCCAATTTTACTATATTATTTTTATTTATTTTTTGTGTATAACCATGATAGCAATACTAATTCATATAAAAAGTTTCAATTAAATTCTATCATGTCTATGGTAGAACAGATGTGACAAAGCAACTTGAATATTAAGGGGTCATGGGGTGAGACCAATTGCCAGTGTTCGAATTTAAGAAAAATTTGAAGCAGTCCGCCGGACTGGTGAGCCAAAAATGTAACCAGTCCGCAAATATTTTTACTAGTCCGTTAATATTAAATAAAAGATGATGTGGGAACATTTGTCATCATGAATAGTTTGTGCTCTGTGGTGGTTGCTACTAAATAAGAAATTAATAACTGTGCATTTCTTGAATTTCTTGCGCGCGTGTGAAGATAATCACAGATGACAAACCCCGTCGGCTAGACTTTGACGGCGACTTTGACTGCACGTGTCGTCGCGAAAAACACTGCTTCAACAAACGCCATTTCAAGCCAAAAAATCTGTAGATTTCTTTCGAAGTTGATGGAGAATATGTTTAAAATTGTCCTGGTAAACATGATCAGGTCGACTGGAGCGTATTTATAGTGCTGATTTCTCGATTCCCGGCCTGGAATTGGGAGCTTTATTTTCTGAAAAGATCGCCAACCTGGATTGCCATGCTGCATTACAGTCACACTTTACGGTGTTCGCACCGCTTTACGGTTGTTGTTGTTGTCGTAAAATACGGTCGTGGTCGTGAATTCGTTGGAATTTTTTTTAGACTCCCACGATTTATTTAAACTTGATCGGGTAACCGAAAACAGACATTTCGTTTTTCATTCTTTACAAATTATGCGGAGATATCCAGACAAATAGTTTACACAATGAACTGAGAGCTTTTTTGTTACCAGTACGACGGACTTGTTGTTCAGTCACTCACACCAGTCCGTTTGATTTTTTACCAGTCTCGGACTGACGGACAGGTGCCAAATTCGAACTCTGATTGCGAGGGGCACAGTGGTGCCCCCCCCCCCCACACACACACAGAACCTCATAAATTCATAATAAAATAATGCAAAAGGAACTATTGGTCTCCCCCACTCCCCTCTTTTCATATTGAGACTGCTAAGGGGCCAGACATATTTTTATCCATATTTTTCAATGAGCCTGGTCAGTCTCATTTTGCAATTAAGCTAAATAAATAGGGTAATTACAAGTGCAATCTATAGATATTCTTTAAAATATTCTGTTATGAAGGTGTTGGTAACTCTGCTACTGTCTTGGATGTACATGGATGTGTATTGTCATGATTGTGATGTAATTAACATGCATTGTATGTTGTACAGATATGTGGTTCTAACGAGCAAGCATCATGAAGGCTTCACAAACTGGCCATCCAAAGTCTCCTGGAACTGGAACTCCATGGATGTCGGACCTCACAGAGATCTTGTGGGCAAGTTATTCAATAGATCCATTCTGTACACCACTGCTTTGCTGGGGAAAATCGAGACTAAACTCAGGCCCTTAACCTAGAGAGGTTTTCAGCTTTTGGGAACCCCAATTTTGGAAAAAACTTTTTTTGTCATAAAATTTTCCTTTTCAGACAGAAGCGAATCCCCTAATTTGCCCCTCCTTTCTCATACAGCGATGAGAAAAAGCATCAATGTGCCCTTTTGAAGTGAAAGCGAACCCAACCTTCATGAGTTAAGGCCCTTGAATTTCTTATGTTCCTCCACTACCTCAGAGCCTTCAACCCTTTCTAATGTTTTTTCTTTCACTGTCGGCCTGTCACCCAATCATAATTGAGAACATCTCAAATGGCGACTGAGCATGCGCAGCTGGCATTTCATGATGTCAAATGTATGTCTCGAAACTACATGGATGAATTCCCAGGTTCTGCTCTGTCTCAATGCCCACAGGTATTTGCACAAAGTAAATTTTCATATTTATGTAACCTTATTTCATCTTATTTACACCAAGCTAAGTTCTACATGTACATTCGCACTTCGATTCACAGTTCCCTTGATTATGTCGATCTAGGCCCCCTTCACTGTTCAAAGAACGTATAAATAGGGAGGCCTAGAGACGAAATGTCACTGACCTCGAAACCATTTTTAGTTTCGAAATGTGCCATAGAAGATTGTTATTGATTGGCTGGCCTATATATTGGGCCAACAACCACCATATAAGGAGAAATTACATCGCTACTTGAGGATCGGGTTCATCTCTCGTTTGTAGGTGAAATTTACACGAGTGGATTTTGACCACTGAATGTTACTATGTAGTCCGATATATCAAGGCAAGTTCGAAGTAGGAACACAGAAATTGACTTGATGAAATGAAGATACCTTAATTTGCATTCCTTCTTATCCTAAGATTTCTGAGTTGATATTGGTAAGCTTATTGGACAGGGGTAATTGCCTCCATGCTTCTTGGGAACTGGAATAAACTGGAATGAAATTACATTAAACAACAAATCTGTGGGAGATCTGGATTATGGTAATACCTCAAATAACTCAATCACAGGAAGTGGAATTTCCCCCCGTAAAATCTAGGTGTGATCAAATTTATCAGAACAGGAAGTTGACAAGATGATGCATTAATGGTTTAGAGGGTGATTAAATTTTTTAGAAGCACTGATTTTATTTTGTCCCCAAAATTGGGGGTGATTGAATTTTGATAGAGGGATTGAATTATTAAAGGTATTACCGTAGCTAATAGCAGTCACTCAGTTTTAAGGAGAATGATCACTCACACTCTCCATCACTCTCCTAAATTCCCATCTAGGAGAGCTTTTGATCACTCTCCTCAAAATCGCCAAAGCAATGAAGAGTGATATTGGAGAGTGATCACTCTCACATCACTCACGCAAAACTGATTCCAGGGGAGTGATTAACAGCTCTCCCAAATTTTACAAACACGAGCGACTGGCTTAGGCTATGCATCATCGGAACGCATGACACGATCATAGTAGAAACTTCTGCTCGTAGCCATGCGGCAACGGGTGATATCTGAGTGTAATAGGGCGTTTCCCAAATGGTCACATCCGATTGGTCCTGTTAGCTCCGACATCGGCGCAATCACATTCATAAAACGAAGACACACCTCCAGAAAGCGATCGATTGAAACGATCCCTTGGTGGGCCTCGGAGTGCCCCCATCACAAAATAAAAAGCATATCATTTTCCTGTGAACTGTCGCCAATTTTATTTTTTACAAATATGTTAGGCCGCTTGTAATATGATTTTTCTTATGGAAAACAAAGAAGCATGCTCCATTAGAGTGAGAAATAAAATAGCTAATTCGCACAACTTCGGTTTGGTCTCCCACAGTCTTGCGCCTCGATGAGCATGTCGAGCGCTTAAGTGAAATTGACACGTCTCCTGTCTGAGATTTCCAGGTCAAAGTATTTCAATACGGACAACTTCATTGGCTCGTTTAAATGGAGCGGACATGCGACTTGATGCTTGGGGAAGCTGACATCGGGCGAAATACACGGAGAATGAAGACATTGAGCTAAGGGTAGTGTTAAGTGAATCGTGAAATGCCCTTAGCAAGCTAAGATGAGGCTATGGTTCTGTCAATCTCAGTAAACTCAGATATAATATCACGGAATAGTATATCTGAATTCAGCCCTATATCAATCCCATGCGAATATGAACTACATTTGTTAGCCAATCAGGTGGCTAGCTTGTTGAAATCATGCCCACAGAAATTACACACGGTAGCACGTGGACTAATAACATTATCGGGAAACCGTATCCAACTATGGCATCATTTCCAGGCAGTCATGGCAGTGTGCATGAAGATCAAAGAGTTTACTCCCACCGAATAGTCGGGCTTTGTTAGGGGGTAGAAAATATCAAACGTTTGTGCTGCGCAAAGATGTTAATCTCCGTGAAGAAAACGTCAATCATTGTCAGAGAGAAAAGTCGGAAATGGTCATGATTGGCTTATTATGAGATCTCGCAGAATATCGGCGAACATTTCGCACAAAGTTTTCATAGCGTTACGTCTAGATGGTATTCCCCTGATTTACCATCTTGGTTTACCTGGATTGTGGTTCTGTTAATGGTTGTGTTATTATGCCCCCTCTCTAACTAGAGGGGGGGCATATAGCGATCGCTTTGTCCGTCCGTCCGTCCGTCCGAATATCTTGTCCGGGCAATATCTCGGTTAATATTTGATGGGCAGGATTGAAACTTGCATATAATGTGGCCAGTGGCTCGTAGTTGTGCAGCGTAGAGTTTCTTTCCGAGTTCCGGTATAATTTTCAAGAGTTATGGCCCTTTTTCTGAAATCTCTGTGAATGGGACTTGTCCGGACTGTATCTTGGTTAATATTCTATGGACAAGTATGAAATTTGCATGATATGTGGTTAGTGACCCACAGTTGTGCAGCGTAAAGTTTCTCCCCGTTTCGCTCATATTTTCAAGAGTTATAGCCCTTTGTTCCTGAATTTTCCATGAATTGGGACTTGTCCGGGCTGGATCTCGATTAATATTGTATGGACAATTATGAAATTTGCAGGATGTGTGGTCAGTGCCCTGTAGTTGTGCAGCGTGAAGTTTCTCCGCGTTTCGCATATATTTTCAGAGTTATGGCCCTTTTTTCTTCAAATCTTTGTGAATTGGAACTTGTCCGGGCTGGATCTCGGTTAATATTGTATAGACAATTATGAAATTTGCAGGATATATGGTCAGTGCCCTGTAGTTGTGCAGCGTGAAGTTTCTCCACATTTCGCCTATATTTTCAAGAGTTATGGCCCTTTTTTCTTCAAATCTTCGTGAGTTGGGATTTGTAAGTCTGGATCTCGGTTAATATTGTATGAACAAGTATGAAATTTGCATGACATGTGGTCAGTGACCCATAGGTATGCAGCGTGAAGTTACTCTGTTTTCGGTTATATTTTCAAGAGTTATGGCCCTTTGTTTAAACCTAAGTGAATGGGATATATTTATTTGTCCAAGCTGGATCTCAGTCCATAACCGATTTGAACCAGGAAAATGGCTATATTATATGTTATTCTACATTCCAAAGCAGACAACATAGGTCCTGAAGTATGAAATTGCCCCCAAAACAGTGAATTGGGTGCAAAATTCAAAGTTCACTGATCGCTTCATAATTTCACCACAATATACTCCCAATGAATGTAGGTCTCATAACCAGGTCACATTTTCGGATTTAGCGAAAGCCCTGGCGACCATCTTGCATCGAAGCATCGTAGTATCACTTGTTGCTTAATACTTGGAATATGTATTATGTGAGGCATGGCAAAAAAGTGACAGAGACAGAATTTTTATAATTATCCAAATTAGGCCTCCACCAACCAATAAAGAAATGCAGAACAATGGCGGGGCAGTGTCGGATTAAAGTGCAACGGGGGGGGGCATACAATTGAGCAATCTCTGATTGCTTCCTTCCTGTGTTTCTAACTTTTCTTTGTGCTGTTCTTTTTTATTAGGTGACCTGGCAACAGCAATCCGGAACCGGACGAGTCTCATCTTTGGACTGTACCACTCCTTATTTGAATGGTTCCACCCACTCTATCTCCAGGATAAACACAACAACTGGACAACACAGAACTTTGTCATCGTAGGTAAAGCTCCTTCTCACTTAACCAAAGAGCTAGACTAGAGCCAACACAATACACCATGCGCAACTTCTCGGGGATCTCCGACTCCGGTGGCAGATAGTCCCTCGAATGACATTGGCTCCATATTGGAATATCATGAGTTCGTGTAAATTCTGAATAGATCATGTGATCAACCCACCTCTGTCTCAGCATTTATGTCCTAGAGAGTTTGTCTGAATTATCGCAAAAGGAAGATGGTTGTACAATGGAACTCTGAAAGGCATCAAATATACAGCGTTCTTAACCAAGGGGAGATAATTTAAACTTTCGAATCGAATTACCTACCCTCAACCTTATTTGAATGCATATGTTGTTTCCACTGACACAAGACATACCATAGGATGCAACAGTACTTGATAGTCCTGTCAACAGTTCCATCTGCAGTGAACTGACTCACAACAACAGCATTGATTTTCAACCCAGACATTACCGGCAGATTCGAAAACAAACTATACTCCAGTCAGGGGACAAGTTACAGAAGTGATAAATTATAACCGCTACGAGTGATTATATCAAAATCTTCGCTGGTCACAAAATAATGATATTTATGAGTATTGGAGTCACAGATAGTCATAGATCTAGTACAATGTACTATGGTGAAATGGCCAAGAGATATACATGAACATGTACGTTTTTCGATGAAAATATGGTGAAATATTTTTTCAGTATTTTGGTGAAATTCCGAGCGCATTGAATATTTCAAGAGCAGATTTCTGGTCCATGATCAATGCACACGGAATTGGTCCAAAGCAAATCGAATATATCGATGGACAAGGAAATTTGGTGCATGTATGAAGAAGTTTGCTAGGCCTGAACATATGTACCAATGCATACATGGCATAGGCCCTATTAATTTAATTGTGCTTACATTTTTCTGCTTCAAATTAGGAGAAGACCGAAGTAGAGCTTTACGACATAGTGAATACATACAAGCCAGACATCATATGGTCAGATGGGGACTGGGAAGCGCCAGATACATACTGGAACTCCAAAGAGTGGATAGCCTGGCTTTATAATGACAGGTCAGTGAAAAACACGATGTACTACAGTTTGATAAATATGCCAGTATTTTATTAATTCAATAATAAGACCGGGAAATCATTAAAAACTGCAAATTTTTGGAAGTGGATTCATAGAGGAAAAAGATGCACGTTGTGTACCAAAATTGAGGTCAGGGTCAAAGGTCACTGTGAGCCAAAAATAGGGAAATCAATAAAAATTGCAATATTGTTTTAGCAGATACAGTAGGGGAGATAATGTGTCACATACCAAAATTGAGGTCAAAGTCACTTTGACCCCAAAATCAGAAACTCGTTGAAAATCACAATTTTGTCTGCAAGACGATGCGTTCATTTTTCGAGACGATGTGTTGTGCAGGCATAAATTAGCCCTTGTCTATTCATCTCAAAATTTGAATGGCGAACAGATACATGTACACTTGTCCCTCACTATAATGCTGAAAAGTTGGGAGACACAATATTGACCACACTATAGGTCAGTCGCACTATATTGAGTCTTCTGCTATATACTGGGGGACATGTCAATTGTAGCGCTATATTGAAACCAGCCTTATAATGAACCATGTTATAATCCGGGAGAAGTGCATTAGATGGCATTTGACCCACAATGCATGGAATGACAAGCCGAATAAGTGATTTTATATTTGGCTTATGAAATATTATTTCTGACCCTTTCTTCTTGTTGACTTTCGGCCTTTGATCATGTTGATATAATCATCTCTCACCGATTACTTTTCAGTCCAGTTAAAGATACAGTTGTGATTAATGACCGATGGGGTCAAGGGGATACGTGTAAACATGGAGGCTATTACACCTGTGCTGATCGCTTTAATCCAGGTAAATGTAAATTAGATGTAGATTAATTATCTGGTAACTGAATTGTCTGCCAACTGGGATATATGGTGAAGTACCTAAATTAGTTGTCACTACTTTCATGTATTGATCAGCTGTAACTCCATTCAATTAACACATTATTATTTCGCTAACATCTCATCAATCTATTTTAATTTGTGGCCTACCTAGGAGTACTGTCTCGAATAATGGATGGCTGAAGCATATGTTTATTTCAAATTTATTTATTTATTTGTTTTCAAGATAGGTGGTGATAATGGAAATAAAACTGGGCATTTTGCCACCCCACTATATTTTGTTAGTTTCCGCTCATCTGGCTCTGTTCATATTATGTCCAAAGCGGATGAAGTCGATGCAACTGAGTGCCCCAAAAAAAAGTCAAATCTGCCTGTGAAACAAACAAAAAATTTGTGTGGCCTTATGTACAACAGCAGTCTTCCTTAACTCTAAGGAGTGAGTGAGTAGGATTTAACATCGTTTTCAACATTTTTCCAGTCATATCACGATGGTGGCGTACCTGCATGTGCCAGAACACGAGCGTGTCCATAGTTCCTATTATCCTGGACACTGATCAGCCCAGCCAGTACAGCACCTGGTCATCCATCCAATTATATCCAACTTAACTCTAATAATTCAATCACAGCAAATGGAGTCCCCCACCCAGGCATGCCAGGAATGATGCTGGCATGATCAAACTGGAAGGAAGAAACTGATCTTCCAAGTTTGATCACTCGGTAAATCATTGAAATAACAAAGAAATAATGGATTAACTGCCTGATTTTGGACCATTTTCCTGTTCCAATAAATTTGATCACCCCCGCATTTCATAGTGGAAAATTTCACTACCTGTGATCGAATTATTAGACCAATTTTCAGTGCTAGAATTTGTGCTATTCCAAGATAGTGTAATCCCAAAAATAACAAAAATACTGTTATACGATCGCTTTCTGAATGACAAAAAAATCTATCTTCCTGTGTATTCAGCTATGGGAGCTATGTCATCACAGTCATCAGAGGGGTACTGTACGTTCTCTTTCAAGACTACCGGTCTGCTACATGTACCTCCTATTTTTGTGGGAGGCCGAGTGGTTTACATCACCGACATACAGTGCTGGTGATTAGGTGCCGGACTCTGGGGTCGCTGGTTCGAATCATGCATGGGACTAGACTAATTTTCAGCATTAGAATCTGTGCCATTCTAAGATAGAGTAATAAATATAACGAAAATACTATAATCCTCTAATACTTCAATCCCCCTATCATAATTCAGTCACCTCCATATAGAATAATGAAGAAATAATTTACTATACCCGAGTTTGAACCTCTTCCTATTCTGATCGTTTTGATCACCCCAGAATTTATAGTGGGAAATTTCATTTCCTGTGATTGTATCTAAACAATTTCTAACAGTTAAAGGAGGATATACACTTAAAAATGTAACAAGATGACCAAATAATGCTTTATAGTTAATATCTCCCCTGGTCTCCTCTTGACAGTCTCCCCTGAGAAAATGATAAAGTCCTCCATACCACAAGCATTGGCCCGATTGAAATCATTTATGAAAATTCCAACCATTACTCAGGTGTTCTACAGAAGCACAAGTGGGAGAATGCGATGACCGTTGACAAGAAATCGTGGGGATTCCGACGTAATGCATCGCTGGAAGACTACCTTGATATGGACAAATTGACACAACTCTTGGTAGAAACGGTCAGGTACATGTAATTTCATTTCAAAATATATTTAGGCCTGCAACTGCCTCCTATATTTCCTATATTTTCCTGTATATTTGAGACATTCCTATATTTTGCTATATTTTACTCAAAACCTCCTATATTTCCTATATTTTGACCTTTTCTTATGAGAACTTTCACCAATGCTCTGAAATGAGTCGAATTGGCATGAGGAAATACATTTCAGAATTTTTATTTTTATTTTACCTAGTGAACATTTGAATCTCTCTTTGTTTAGCCAATCAGCAGAACGGGTCTCCTCAATCACCACCACCATAACCGCATTCAGTTTGGAACATACAATGTAGTAGTGACCTGTGTTACACTCCTTTATTTCCTATATTTTAATTCCTATATTTTATTAAGAAAATTCCTATATTTCTCCTATATTTTCCCATATTTTCTCCTATATTTTCATTGTGAGCCACTTGCAGGCCTGTATATTATGTATTAGGCCTTTATCAACACTGCTCACTCTGTATTTTCTTGCCGACCATTTTGTTTTTGTTATTTTCCACAACTCCACAGAATAACCCTGCACACTTTTCATGAAAACATACAAAAAAGGTGTGTAAAGAACGAATGGAAATTTTGTTCTCTGAAAAATTACATTAAATTGGATGTTTGACACAATAAAACAAATGTGGTGAAAAACGTACTGAAGCCACAATCTCTGAGAAGGCATTACGTTTTAGCTTTGTAACATGGGAATTCCAATGGAAATGTTGCCAAGAACATCCGCTACGATTGCTCGCTACGTTAGTAATCAGACTCCAACATCATGGGTCAGCAGATCACAGCCTTCACCGTTTCCAAACAAGCATGATAATGGATGGTTTCAATTTTTTTTTTTTTTTTAACTTTGACCATTTCCAAAATCAGTAAACCGCTATTAAATGTCAAGTATATCCTCTTACAACAATTTAGCATCAAAAAAATATGGAGTGTGGGGACCATTTGGTAGGACCTTTAATGTACAGAATAAAATAATTGGTGTAATGGCTGGCACATTAAAATCCACGATTTTCCCACTTTCATACCTTTAAAGATCTAGAGCTAGTGCAATCATTTTGAATTTAGAATAAAATAACACTGGACGGCAAAGATGTCAGCTTGGTGGAAAAAGTAAGCAATTACAACAAATAATTGTCTATGTGACTAACTCGGGTGTCCGACTTATGTCAACTGTTCGAAAACAAAACCGGAGAGGCAATTGAGCACATTGCCTGATGTAATGTTAACAAGAGAGCGCCATGATGCCAGCGACGTTACGCGAGAACTTCACACTTTTTAGCTCGCCGTATACGAAGTAGGCGAGGTATTGGGAGAGAGAGGGGGAAAGTGGCGGTGTTGGTGTCGGTGTTGGTGTTGGTGTCCGGTTAGACTTTTCTGTTTAGGCTGGACTTAGAATAATTTTGACTTCTTATTAGGCATGAGATGCAGTGTACATTGTATACACAGTCATACATACCAAATCACATACAGTATATTCCTTTATAGTATTTACTAATAGTTTTTGACATTATTTTATTTCAGAAGTACAATATCAAAATAACTGGCGGGGGAATCCCGCAGTACCGGACCCCTGTTAGTTTTTACCCCTCGGGCAGATTCTGCCCGAGCGGTATTGTCGTTGCCTCCGTCGTCTGTCCGTCCGTCCGTCTGATCATTGTAAACACATTATCTCAAAAAGTCCTTCACTTACAACAATGAAACTTCATACAGTTGTTTAATACAGCCAGTACCAGAAGCCTATTGAAAGTCGGTGCCATTGGATGTGTTTTTCAGGAGTTATGCCCCTTTATACATGTCTGGCTGTTTTTATCCTTGTAAACACATTATCTCAAAAAGTCCTTCACTCATAACAATGAAACTTCATACAGTTGTTTAATGCAGCTAGTACCAGAAGCCCATTCAAAGTCGGTGTAATCGGATGTGTTTTTCAGGAGTTATGCCTCTTTATACATGTCTGTTGGTCCATATCCTTGTAAACACATTATCTCAAAAAGCCCTTCACTGACAACAATGAAACTTCATACAGTTGTTTAATACAGCCAGTACCAGAAGTCTATTGAAAGTCGGTGCCATGGGATGTGTTTTTCAGGAGTTATGCCCCTTTATACATGTCTGTTGGTCCATATCCTTGTAAACACATTATCTCAAAAAGTCCTTCACTGACAACAATGAAACTTCATACAGTTGTTTAATACAGCTAGTACCAGAAGCCTATTGAAAGTCGGTGCCATGGGATGTGTTTTTCAGGAGTTATGCCCCTTTATACATGTCTATTGGTCCATATCCTTGTAAACACATTATCTCAAAAAGTCCTTCACTGACAACAATGAAACTTCATACAGTTGTTTAATACAGCTAGTACCAGAAGCCTATTGAAAGTCGGTGCCATGGGATGTGTTTTTCAGGAGTTATGCCCCTTTATACATATCTGTCTGGTTTTATCCTTGTAAACACATTATCTCAAAAAGTCCTTCACTCACAACAATGAAACTTCATACAGTTTTTTAATACAGCCAGTACCAGAAGCCTATTGAAAGTCGGTGCCATTGGATGTGTTTTTCAGGAGTTATGCCCCTTTATACATGTCTGTCTGGTTTTATCCTTGTAAACACATTATCTCAAAAAGTCCTTCACTCACAACAATGAAACTTCATACAGTTGTTTAATACAGCCAGTACCAGAAGCCTATTGAAAGTCGGTGCCATGGGATGTGTTTTTCAGGAGTTCACACAAACCTGTGTGGATTGCTGTGAATAGACAGTAATCGTTCGACTACATGTACTATAGGTAATCACTGCTCTATTGCTATATTGTTTTGTCTGTCTATGATCTATATCATACAGGTAAAATTATGCCCACCCCAAATATGTGAGTTGTTGGGGTCAGAAATATTATTTCCACAATTGCTCTGGGCCCGGCCCGAGGGGTCCCGATGGCGACAGCCACATGTTAATTTCGTGTCGCCTTAAATGAAGGACGCCATTTCCTAAAATTTTATCAAATTCTCGTTGACCCTGAAGCTTTTGTACAACCATATCTGTGTCCACACATTTAACTTACTATATTAATTAAAAGTGAGTTTGAATCAGTTTGTGAGCTCAGTCTTTACCCGTGCACATTATTATGGAGCATTACAGTATGATTGGACACAGTTGTTGTCATTGCGTTCTTTTATTTGCATACAAATGTGAAGGTTTACCACAGTGCAAGTGTCCAATTGCCTGTTGGAAATGATAGATTTAGTCCTACTATTGCACTGTTATTAGCTTTGTTTGTTCACATATCATCACACAAAGTTACACCAAGAACGTGCTCAAAATTGCACACCTATTGTTCCTAACTACATGTATACATGAACATGTATTCATCAGATCTATGCAATGGGATGTGTAGGCTTACTTTTGGAAAAAATGTAATCTTTATTGGTAGTTATATAATATAGTTCCTCCTTCAATCCAACCTCAATATCACTAAATATAGAAATCATATTTCTGAATAAATTTATTATTTTAAATGATGTACATTGCCAATGATGTGCAACCTCAAATGATGTGCCATCCTTAAGGGCTCGATCTTTTTGCGAAGCTGCATATATCTCTTATATGTGATACTAACCTATTAGGTAGGAGATGCAGTGTACATTGTAGGTTTATACTTGGTGTAAGAATTACCCACAAGACAGAGCCTACAATAGCCTGTCTGAGCTCAACAATGCGTCTAGACGTGACCCTTTTCAGCTGCACAAAAGCCTCAACAAAAGCCTCAACAATACGTTTTACACCGACATATACACAAACACGTCAAATCAACTACAATATATTCCTTTATAGTAATTACGGTACTAATAGTTTAATGACATTATTTCATTTCAGAAGTACAATATTAAATATTAACCCCTGGTGGTTTGGAATTTTGTGTCGCCTTTAATGAAGAACACCATTTCCTTCGATTTTGGTATCGAATCCCATTCCTCATCATGATTTAACCTCAAGCTTTTGCACGAACCATATTTGTCCAGGCATTTCACACCCACATCTCAGACAAAATTTCAATTGTATGTATTCATAATGACATGTATAAGCTTACTTTTGGAAAAAAAGGTAATCTTTATTTCAAGTTTTATAATATAGTTCATGTTTCAATCCAACTTCAGCATCACTGACGAAGAAGTCAAATTTTTATTGCAATATGTATTGTCATTGCCAGTGATGTGCAACCTGAAGGGCTCGATCTTTATGTGAAGCTGCATGTTATTGAATACCTAAAAGGCGAGCTGCCGGGTTACACATAACCCTTGTTTCAATATAGCGTACGATGTCGAAGGCTATGACGTTTGGGATGTCTTCACGTGATATCACGACATAGCATCAGGCACACTCTTCAGTTGCCTTTTCTGTTTTGTGTTCGAGCAGTTGACTAAAATGGGACTCTCCAAAGCAGTTACATAGAAAAATAATTGCTGTAATTACTTACTTTTGCCACCAATTTGATAGTATTATTTATGGTATATTTTCAAAATGAGTGCATTAGCTCTTTAATGTATATATGTAAAGAGATGTCAAGAGTGTACTTTTTACAGTGTATATGGTCATGATGGTGTACGAGGACCAGTTTCGATAAAAGCAAGATAATTTTTTATGCAATACATGTAGTATGAAACTCTATTTCTTAATTAGAATGCATCTCAAAATATGCACTTCATCCCATTCTTCTTGTTAATTAAATTATTTTGACAGTTGTGGAGGAAACTTATTGATGAACATAGGACCCACCGCTGATGGAAGAATTGTTCCCATATTTGAGGAGAGACTGAGGGACATGGGTCAGTGGCTCGGCGTCAATGGAGAGGCCATCTATGGCAGCCATCCGTGGATACACCAAAATGACTCGGTCACACCTGGTGTTTGGTATGTTGGCTAATTCTATATTCCATTTTACAGTGAAACCTGCGAACACCGACACCTGGGTAAACCAACCAACCTATAAATTCCGACATTATCCAGGGTCCCAATAATTAAATTTAAAGTTTTTTTAACCTTGATGAACCAGAACCCTGTCAAAACTGACATTATAATTTGGGCACATGCATGGTTAAATTTAAAGTTTTTTTAACCTTGATGAACCAGAACGCTGTCAAAACTGACAGGTTTCACTGTATTTTGGTAAATCACCATTAGAAGGATGTCATTTCTGAAACATGGTATGAAATGTTGACTCAAACTCTCAATGTAGCAGTCAAGCTAGATGACTGATAAAAACATTCAAGCTAAATTTTTGGTAAAAAGGAGAAGAAAAAGTCAACTTTATTTTGAAAGTGGTCTCTTTATGGTGATTGTCAAGAAGCGTACATAACCGATTGAGCTTCCTTCAAGAGCTACCTTCAAATGTGTGTCATCCTCAAAGTTTACTAATAGTTCATCTATTTCCATATGGGTGGTGGATGTGGTTTGCAAGGGTTCTATTCACATTCGATTCGCCACTGTGATGGTTGCCTCCAAAAATTACCAGTCTGCATTTTCATGTTAATCTGATCTGCACTAGGGACCTGTACAAAATAGATTTTACATCCAAATCCAAGACCTGCAAGATGTTCAAGCAAACGGTTCATACTCCATGTAAGAATCACGAGACAATACAAACAATAGCCAAGTCAAGGGACAACAATGTGTCTAGACTGGAGTAATTCGGCTACACAAAGACTCAGACAATATCTACCTACATGAAGTATCTACCAAGCAAACCCTTCCATAAAAATAATTTCATCTGGAGAATGACTGAATATCACGTACAGTGGAGAATACCAACTATCCTATCTGATTCTGTGATTGTCACTTCCTGTTTGTCAATTTTGGCCCAATTAACCAATCAACTGACAGAACTAGTACTTCTGATTTGTCTTCTGGTCTTATTGTGCAAGCCTCCCATTTGTCTATTTTTTTTGTGCAGAAAGTCTGTTCCTGTATCCTGTATATGGTAGGGTTCCCACAAGGCCTATTAGGTGGACAACTTACTGCACAGTTGCCCGGTGTTGATTGATTTCTGTGCAATGTTGTCTGTTTGGATTTTGAGCCTATAATGATAAATTAAATTATTGAAGGCTTAAAATCTGGAAAACGCTGTACAGAAACCGGTCCACATCAGGCAGTTAGTTGTCAACTTAATCGGAGAAGTCTATGGAAATCTTACCAAATAGGGACAAAATACGCCAAACAAAAACTGAATACACAACACCCAAGATGGAAGATTGGTTCCCCGCTGTGTTGAAATTAGTTTGCTTACTTCATGAATATGCAACATTTTTTTCATATTTACACCTCCAAAAGGATGTATTGGGCACATACATTTTCATGTGTTCATTTCCACATAATACCAAAGATCGAATAACAGCGATGTAATGGAATTTAAAAAACCTGAGATTGGAAGGAAAACCTAACATAGTCAGACTGATCTAAATTAACTGTTTGTGTATTTTCCCAGGTACACTATGAAGAAAGATGTTGTAGATACTAACGTTTATGCTGCCGTGTTGGACTGGCCGAAGAGTGACACTCTGTATTTGGCATCCGTCAGCCCTTCGAACTCCACCACAGTTTCCTTGCTGGGATATGCTGGAAAATTTGATTGGACAAAAGGATCACCCGTTGGAATACAGATAAAAGTACCCCAAATTCCGGTCAATCAAATGCCTTGTAAATGGGCATGGGTTTTTAAATTTGGGGGTTTAGCGACATAATGCATGCCCATTGGATATATTAATCTGTGATAGCCCCTTGAAGAAAGATTTTCCATTTATGAAAATTTTTAATGTTGGAAATTATGTTACCGGTATGAGAAAATTAACATTCCCTTTTTCGTAAATTTTAATATGAGATGTGGATATATTTACCTTCAATGGTATTCAGCATTCAGAGCGAAGTACTAGAATTTTCTAAAAATTGCACACTGTTTCACCTGTAAATTTCTTCAGCAATAAATTCTGAGCAATTCTATCTTTGGATGGTCAAATTAAAACACCACTTGAGCTGTCACTGCTGTAGTCGGATAAATCAGTCAGTTGACGTTTTCTAAATTAAAACTGCAACGTCCTGTGATTCTTCGAAAGTTAATTGGATGTATACAGCTTTGTGATGTGGTCGACTTGGCTAGAGAATATGGGGATTAGTATAGTAATTCAATCAACATAATATAAAATTAAATCAATTTTATGTACTGTGGGACATCTGGATTATGTACTTTATCGAACAAATATATATATAGTATATATGAATGGCAAATGTTTCACCTGTAAATGCTCCGAGGAAATAATAAATATCGAAATATCAAGGAAACCCTACTTCACTCTACTGCATTATTATGTCTCCCCCAACTATGTTGGGGGGAGACATCTAGTGTCTGTCTCTCTGTCTGACTGTCCGTCCCCTTTCCTTGTCTGCAAGATATCTTGAGAACTACTGGACAGAATTTCACCAAACTTAGATGGAAGCTTCAGTGGGATCGCTCCCCTCATTTGATTATGTTTTGGTGTGTGTGCTTGCATTCGTCCTTGTCAGCTGTCCGTCCATCCATCTACTTGTACATGTATATACCGACCTTGTCTGCAAGATATCTGGAGAACTATTGGACAGAAGTTCACCAAACTTGAATGAAAGCTTCCTTGGGATAGCCCCCTTATCTGATTAGGTCTTGGTGTGTGTGTGTGCATTCATCCGTGTCCATTGTCTATCCGTCTGTCCATCTACTTGTACATGTATATACAGGCCTTGTCATCAAGATATCTGAAGAACTACTGAACGAAGTTTCACCAAACTTGGATGGAAACTTCATTGGGATAGCCCCCTCATTTGGTGTGTTTGTGTGCATTCATCCATGTCCATTGTCAGTCCGTCTGTCCATCAACTTGTACATGTATATACAGACCTTGTCTGTAAGATATCTGGAGAACTACCAGACGGAATTTCACCAAACTAGGATGGAAGCTTCATGGTGATGGCCTCCTCATCTGATTAGGTTTTGCTTTGTTTGCGTACATCCAGCCATTTCTGATATCTATCTTTGTTACATTGTCTGTACAGGTCTACTCTTATCTACAAGATATGTGGAGAATTACTGGATGAAATTTCACCAATCTTCGATGGAAGCTTCATTGGAATGGCCTTGTGATCTAAAAAGTCCATGCAAAATGTGCTTCTGTCTGTCTGTCCAATTTTTGTTCACTCCATATCTTGGAAACTACTGAAGGCAGATGCATGAAACTTCTATACAGTACAGCATGTATATTATAGGTGTGCCTCTTGGATGTTTTGCATCTTTCCTTTTATGTTGTCTGTTTAGAAATGAATGATGAACTTCACAATTACATGTATTCTACATTGGTTGGACGTTGTAGGTGTCGGCAATCCACCCATTACAATATAACTCCCCGACTTCTCAATGGGCTACTGCAATAATGAAAATCGCCTCTTCGCAATTAACAATTTTAGATGTGCAGCTTTGTTTAGGTTACATTCACTCTGTAGCACTTTCCCTTAAATCATGTGCTCACTCAAGGCAAGGTGGGAGGTTGGGGGAGACGTATGTTCTTGCTTAAAAAACAACCAGCATAGGCTTTATGCTGGAGCGAAAACTCAAGGGTCAAAGCGGAACCTCTAGTTATTTTTAGTTGGGTTTTTTTTGCATGATAACAAAATTACTTCTGCTCAACTATTCATTACACGTCACTGAACCACTTTACGTTGCTAGATGGAATTGTGACCCATGTACTGATGCGCAATGATGTCATTAACAGCCTGCGGGGCAAGAGCTGCTGATCATGCTTGGTAATTTTGTAAATTTGCCAGTTTTGCAGACCTGGGAATTGTCAATGCAGTGTTTAAAGGGTTAACCAAATGGTCCCCATATTGTATATTTTTTATGCTAAATTGTTGTAAGAGGTTATATTTGACATGTGGTTTACTGTGTTTTTTTCGTGAAATAGCAAGCCCTGCAATGGTCAAAGTTTTGAAAACCGAACTCGATAACTTGCTTTTCCCACACGTGTTTGGAAACGGTGAAGATGGTGACCTGCTAACGCATAACGTCGGAGTTTGATTACCATCGTTCGTAGCCAGCAGTCATAGCGAATTTTTGAGGCACCATTTTCATTGCAACGCCAACTACGTCACCAAGCTGTAACTTAAGCCTGCGTTGATGTCATCATGGTGTCTTATCTAATTGTTGTGCAACATTCATCACAATAGGACGTCTGAGACAACCGACTAGTCGATATTATACGTGATCTTAATCAGACTCTGAGGTCAGAGGTTACAGCTTTAACACGTTTTTGAACACGTCGGTTTTATAGCATTAAAAAAATCCAATTCGGTGTCATTTTTCGTAGAAAAAAATATCAACTTGTTCTTCATTCAGCTTCTCTGTATGTTTAATGCAAAGTGTACCGGTACATGGGGTATTTGGTAGAACCTTCAATAATCAAAGACAGGGCTCTGTTTATCAAATGTAATAAAACAAGTTGTCAAGATCTTGACTGCGACCTCAATTTTGGCACGCGACACATCCTCTCCACGTAATGTATCCACGTCACAAAAACTATCAATTTTGGCATATGACACATGCACATTTCCACCTTGTGTACACACTCGCAAAAAAATTGCAACTGTAGATATAAACAGGACGTACCAGAGGTGCTACAACCCCTCACCCCCTTAACAGGCGAGCAAACAGATGGATGCACAGACACAGAGAGAGACGGACAGATGGTCAATCGGAATCCAGTATACCCCTACTACTATGTATGGTAAAGTTGTGATCTTATTGTCCTGGCCTAAATGTTGGATGGGGCTTTTGTCCATTGAAGCTTTAGTCTATAGTTTTTCGTTCACCTTAGCTTTTGTGCAAATCCCAAAGAGAATGCTGTATTGTTCATCATTTTCATAGAATAGCTATCATTTATTGGGGACATGGACACATTAGTATATCTTAAAGTTTCATACATTTATTTAGAAGATATAGCAAGTAAACATTATAATTAGCCTTATTCAGTGTATCGTTCAAAAATAAAGCCTCTGTATACTATAAATGCAGATCTACAAGGCTCACTGCTGATAGTGGCCCAAATAGAATACAGGGAAAGTATTATGTAAATGATTTGACCACCACTAGATTTTAGAAACTTACCACAAGAAGGCCCATAATACATAATGTCGGAATTAAATCATGATACAGATGAACAGTAAAGTGGACGGACAGAGAGACGGGCGAGGTCCTGACCAACGAAACATACAAAAGGCAGATCTACAGACTTCATTCTATATTGGACAGAAGTTTTGTCGACCTGCCTTCAGTCATGTCAGTAGTTCTCAAGATATGGGATCCCGGGGAAAAGGATGGACAGATGAACGGACAGACAGATGGAGTGACAAAAAACTGTCATAGACTGGCATACCTGTGCTGTAATAGTTTCCCAGAAAACCTATGATAACCTATGGTAACCTGTGACAGGTGCTTCAGAGTTAAATACATGTCATCATGTCATCATTATGGTAATCCACAAGGTCTTCTAAAACTGATATTTGAAAGAAATGGACTGGACTGGACAGAAATGGTTCAATGATTTCGTGATTTTAAGTTCAGTGACCTTTAACCTCTTTTTATCTCGATCTCAATTTCTGTATGCTGCACATCTCCACCAGGAGTATCCGCTCGTAAAAAATTGCAACTGTAGATAGAGAACTGTCGCAGATATAGATCAGACACTAACGGATGGACAGATGGATAATGGGACGCAAATCATCACATATTACATCTGCCTTTTTGGTCAGGTGTAAAAGAAGTGAAGAAAAATAAGAATTTTGTGTTATCAAATGAAGCATTATATTCAACATGTTCAAGGCACAGCAAAACTACATTTGGAGGTTCCACTGTAGGCTTATACTTTGTATTCAGGTATGAATCATCATGATAAAGTTACACATAGAAAACATAAATCAACTATTTATATAGAAATTAACAATGCTGAAAAGAGCAATTTCCATGCTCATGTATAGTTACATGTGACAGCATGTAGAACAGTAAAACGTTATTACATTAACATTGGAGCACATGTTTATCATAAAAAACAGGATGTACATGATGTGTATATATATATATGATATATAAAGCAATATTAAAGGGTATAATATAAAGTTCAGACTACCGAGAAAAACTTAACTATATTATGCTGTAGAAGCTTGTACTATAATTATTCAAACAATACATAAATTACATGAAACTGATTATACTACTTGTAATGCATGCACATTGACGTTTTTTTAGGTCCGTATACGTATTATTGGTGAATATGTACAAATGTATCTCACAGTATCCCTCCTGACCTCCACCTAATCCATGATATCCTATTGCTGTCCAGCATTCAGGAATCGCCTTACAATAGTTATAAATTATAACCTCGACAAGTGATTTAATCAAAATCTTCACTGTTTCACAAAAAAAAACAATTCTTTGATCAGTAGTGAAGTCACAGAGTGAAATGACCTAAATTATTTCAGCCCATTACTATGTTCAACAACCTGGTTCTTTAAGTGCATGCATTACATTCATAAAACTTACAAAAACATGATATTATAACCTAGATATATTATTTATCAGCTTATATCTTTGCATCTCAAATCCAATCTTATGAGGGTAACATTCTCATGCTTACATTTAGAAGATCATGTTTTTCCCCTCTCTGGCAATTCAATCCCAGGAAGTGAGATTTCGCACCATAAAATAAGGTGATGATCAAATTTATTAGAACAAGCTGGCAAAATGGTTCAAAGCCATGCAGATAATCCATTATTTCTTGGGTATTTCAATTAAAGTGATCAAATTAAAGTGATCAAATTTCAGCCCATTGAATTTTGTCCCCAAAATTAAGCATTATTGGACTTTGAAGAGAGCGGGAGTGAATATGATTAATAACGTCGCTTTCAACTATATTTCAGTCATATCTCAACATTTGTGTCATATTCCCTTTCACACATGGGAACGCCATGGGTGGGGTCCTTTTCCTTCTCTTTTCACACCCAGGGAACCCATTGGTACCCCAGTTAGTCACCTCTCTCTTACAACAAGTTGTCTAAAGATCCTCACAAGGGCACATGGGTCAATTTTACCATTTATAATCCCACATTTAAATTTAACAATTTGTAACCATATAAACTGGGATACAATCACTTCAAGAGGTGAGAATGTGTCACTTGTGCAAGTGGGTCTTTTGTGCATGCACAATGATAGCTACTTCTTTAACATTTCAGTGGCCTTGGCCTTTGACCTTGAGATCCATGTGCACACTTTTTTCTTTCTTCCAAATTTGGTATCTGGATACCCGAAGTTTTATCATGATACATATTCTAGAGGTTTAGATCATGCCATGGGGAAATCCAGATATTAGATTGCAGTGACCTTGACTTTGTAGGACCTTTTGACCTCAAGCTCAATAGGCTTCTTCTTTACCACGAGTTTGAGGTCCTAGGTTACCTCACTCCTTCATTACCATCCACATCCCTGAGCCATTCATACATGATGTAGCCGGCACATAATAATATTTGATAATTTCCCAATTTTTGGGTCACAGAGACCTTGACCTAATTCACCTCAAGATCAATAGGGTTCTTCCTTTCCTCATGTCTGAGGTATATCCAAACTTTGGTACCAATTCATAACCTGGACCTGGACATATTGCACAGATAACAGTAGTTAACAGATGGGCACAACTCGCTATTGCATACATGTAGTACAACCTGGTCTAATAACAGGGCTATACAAATAAATGGATATTACAGAAGGTGTTCATTCTGTAGAAAGCTAAACCTCTGGTGACAAAATTGGCTGCTGATATACATGATAATTTCTTACAAACTTCCACAAATTTATAGCTATGCAAATTTTCATACTTCAGATCTCAGGTTCTCCTGATAATACATTGTAATTCATTATTTTAATTGATTCTTTTTCAATGTTATTTCTCATTTCAACCAAGTTCACTGAGAACTTCAAATTCTCATCTCTCTCTCTCACTCACTTTAAGGTGGATACCGAAACCTCAAAGGTCCCAATGCATCAATTTGCATGAGTATTCCAACATTTCATCTATTCAAAGTATATAATCATTGTTGGACAAATGTTGGAGAAATGTTTAGATTTTGACTAAATCTCAGTTAAATAGAAATAAAATTTGACAGGGAAGTGTAAAAAAATTGTCAATTAAATAATTTAATCTGGTGACCCTAATTTTGTAATTTGTCTTTAGATGAAATACAGTAATTTTCTTGTCAACTAAAATACTGATTCAGTTCTATAAAGCCAATTTCATGGTTATTTTTCAGTATTTCCCTATGATTTCTATGTTATTTCGAGACAAGGGGTACCCAATGTTGATGGGCATCGATAGATGTATAAGCTGAGATGGTGATTCTTGATATTTATTTCATGTAAGCCAAAGTTTCAATAAATGTCTATGTTAAAAAGAGAGATGTGGGTCTCCAACTTAATGGTGTCCAGTTCAAGGATGCTGATTGGAACCGGACTGGTCGTGAGGATACTGCTGGCCATGCTGTTGGCTGTAGACGTGGTGAAAGTACTGGGAGCCGCCATGGTCCGGCTGAGGAGGCATAGACCCGTAGTCCGCTAGACTTACAGGTGGAGGGGCCATATATGGCATGAACGATCCTCCCATCATGTGAGAAGGTGGCATCACCTGCATGTCCGTCATCACCATATTGTCTGGCATTCGGTCCAAGGAGCTGGACTCAGGTGGGGGGAGGCCCATTGGGTTCAGACTGGCTACATTCATGCTGGCACTGGAAGGCATTGATGGTACATGTTGTTGTTGTATAGGTTCAATGGGCTCAGTCACAGATGGGCGAGGGGGAATTGATTCATCAGTGCCGAGGTCTGCTTTCTCCTCTTTTAGTTCAGCCAGCTTCAGTAGCTCTGTTTGCACCTGTTTTGGGTCGTGACCATGTACTCGGGTCAAGTGGACACGCAGATTGTCCGATCGCGCACTGGGTTTTCCACAGATGGGGCAAGAGAAGCGTTTGTTGTTGAGGTGGACAGTGCGCTTGTGTTTGGACAAATCGCCTTTCGACGAGAAGAGCTTCTGGCAGAAGTCGCAGGCATGTTTCTTCTGTTCTGTGTGCCGTTTCTCATGGGCGTAGCATCTACCTTTGGTCTTAAACATCTTGTTACACACTTTACACCTGAAAGGATTATTCGGGTTGTGACACTGCTGGTGTGAGTACAGTGTGGGGTAGGTCTTAAATGATTTTCCACAAGTGGAGCACTGATATTTCTTTTCATCAGAATGAACAGCTGCATGCATTTCCAGATTGCTCTTGAACATGAAGGTCAGTCCACAAATGTCGCACATAAAGCGCGACACATCTGCAGTGTGGCGTCGCTTGTGGATCTTCAACAGGAATTCGGTCTTGTAGAACTTGCCGCATTCATCGCATTTGAAAGGCCTCCCTTCGACGTGGCGCCCCTCGTGTGCCTTCAGGGCACCCAAGTTGATGAAGCCCTTCCCACAGATGTCACACGTGTACGGCCTCACGCCGGTGTGGAGTTTCTGGTGGACCTTCAAACTGTTGAGGTAACCGAAACACTTGCCACATGTGTCGCAGCTGTACTCTCTCGACTGGCCATGAACCACCTGAATGTGTTGCTTGAGGTGATTAGATGTCAGGTACGTCTTCTCGCACTGACCACATTTGTGTGGTCTCAGGCCCTGGTGCTGCAACATGTGCAGCTTATAGCTGTGGTAGAACTTGAACGGCTTCTTGCACTGTTCACAGTTGAAGGGCTTGACTTCACTGTGCTCACCGCGCTTGTGGTGGTACAGGGTGTTGGGACTGGTGAAGGAGCGTCCACATATTTCACAGGTGTACTTCACACCACGATGAACCGAGTTGGTGTGTCGGCGCAGCGTCAGCGGACAGCTGTACATCTTCTTACACTGTTTACACTCTAAACCTCCTGTGGCATGTACTGCTTTTTGGTGGACTCTAAGCTTGGAGGCAGCAGTAGTGACAAAAGAACAATCTGGGCAGGAATATTTCTTGGGAACCTTTTTGGCCTTCTTAACCTTGGGAGCCTTGCCTTTTGTCTTGTATTTCCGTTTCTTCGGCACCTGAAGTTTCAGCAGGATCTTGGTCGGTTTTGGCTTCTTCTCCTTCTTAGGAGCTTCCTGCTCATCGTCTTGTTCAGAGGGCGACATTTCCATGGTATCAGGTTTGGATTTGGAAGCACTTCGTAGATTTTTTGTTTTTCGCGGTTTTGAGTCACTATCATCGTCGGATAGGTCCACATTGGGACTAAAATCAGGGTCATCTTCATCTCCACCATTATCCGACCCCTGAGATTCCTCAGCTGTGTCTGGTTCACTGTCCTCAACATCATCAACTGTGCCACCAACATCCTCCTCATCCGATGAGACTGGCTGTGCTGACTTCAGCTTTTCCAACTCCTCTAGGAGGCCTTCTTTGGTATCTTCATCTGAGAACTGTCCGGTTTCATTTGGCCAGGTTGATTCACTGCTTGTTTTGGGTTGTACTGACACCTCTGAAAATATAAAGCACCATTTTATGGTGGATTATTACAATCGTCCAGACAACTGCAGTAATCTATAATAATTCAACAACAAAAAAATTGGCTTCCAACCTTTATTGTGAGAAAGTAGCTGGAAAACTGGCCAGTGTCTACTGTTTAAACATGTTAAATGATAGATTATGTTGCCAGCTATGTGATTAAATCAAAGTTTCCAAATATTTTTTCTTTTTTTTTTTCTGTCAGGTTGTTGTTTTAAAATGTCAATACAGAGATACATGTATACGCTTTGCATGACATGGTAGTGTGACTTATGTCACAGGACCTACGAAGTAGGGTTTGATATGATTTTAGTGTGTACTCGAGAGATGACTTGGGGGCCCTCTATGGGAGACGGTCAAGAGATGAATTGGGGGCCATCTATCTAGAAATAACCTGAAATTCTCTCAAAATTTTGAGGTTTATATGTCACCTAAGTAGGTCAGCTCAGAACTTGCTGGTAACAGTCCCCTAATGCACGTTCATGCCAAATTATCCTTATTTTGCTGACGAAAGGATTCGGATGGACTCGCTGACTACCATGACTACCGGACAATTAGTAAATGAGAGCCTACTTTGTAGGAAAAAGAGCAGGGCAACAGGCCAACATCTCTCAAAAGCAGACAGCTGAATTTCCTACATGTGCACTGCGTCTTTAGTGCTTTTCCACAAGAATGCGATTCTCATAAAATTCCAAGCAAATTGAAATTTGTGCAAAATGTATCAGAATAACTTTGGATTTCCATAGATTCTCATTGTGCAGAAATGCAAGAATGTCTGAAGTCGAAATTTAACATCTATTTCCCCCCCCCCCCCAAAAAACAAGCCCTGCTGCACCCAGCTCTGCAGTCTCCAGCATGCTTACTCCGTCCAATCATGCCAGTCATATTAATTTATGTGTTTCAAGTATCAAATTCAATCAAACGGTGGGTTCATTTCATTTCTTTTTGCTTCTCCAGCATCTGCATGCGTCATATGGCAAATAACAAGCTTTCAGAAGGGAGATTTGAAGTTATTGTACTAGATTTAGCCATGTATTAGCTGTATTTACTTATATCTAGATATACTTTGCTATGCATTCAGGTACATTGTAACAACTCAGAACAGTTGAAAATGAAACTAATTAGCTTCAAATCTATGTCTCTCAATCTCTGCCAAAGTCATATATTACAACAGGCATGAGAATAAAGCTCATTTGACCACAAAAAAAAATTTTTTGGCAGCAATGTTAAACAAACAGATACACATGTGATGGATTCTGCTTATGTATGCTTTCCCATCATGCCCACTCTACCGAACCTCAGACTCGAGCCACAACGTTAAATCCCATGGCTGAAGCTGTTCAGCATTCTGATTCATCATGTTCATGAGCAACACTACCTCAGTCAGTGCGGGATGTCATTTTCATAGGTATTTTGTCAACACATATTCAATGGCGAAGCAGGCCGACTTTCACATTTCTTTGACAAGATATACTTTCATTGTATATGGACATCCCAATATCAACAAATATAATACCTATGATGCTTTAGCAAACTTGCTGCTGAAAAATGCACAGGGAGAGTTTACAAAATCCAAGGATTTTGAGGCTAATTTACTTTGTCAAGGATTGGAAAGAGTTATAAGGGAAGTTCTGTTCTTGGAAATTCTGTGCAAAAAAAAAAACAATAAATAAAAAAATCAAATTAAGCCCTCCACAATTGGTCAATTATTTTAAGGTAGTTTTACCTGAGACACAAATTTTTTTGATGGATGGCCTCACCAATGCTCACCTGGCACTTTCTGTATCTTTCTTGTTCTTCCCAATTTTCGTCTGTTGGCTCCCACCAGTTTTTGCTGTGCAACCACGGGTTGGACAGGTCCTGGGCTTTCTGTGCGAACGGACCTTCCAGTATCAACCAGCTGATTGTAAGAGTTTTCTATTCCATAAGTCGGCGTGGGTATGATTTCGGATTGCCTGGTGTCTCCCAAAAATATACAGGTCTTCGCCGTGTCGCCCCGATAGCCCGTTTCACAGTGAGAAATATCTGTCTGGACCGCAGCATCTATCCGTGGTCTGATGACATCCTCGGATGGGAATTCCCCCTCAGATGAAGATGACCCGGGTTTACTCTCTGATGACTTGATACCATTTGCTGCTGTGACAGCGGTACTGGTACCAGAAGTGACACTCGCTTTTTGCTCGCCCTGCTGAATCTCCGGTCTCACAGGTACTGATGAGGGGGAAAGAGGTCCCAGCATTTTTATAATCACTTCATTGATCTGAAGAACGTCCAAATGTGAACTGTCTATGTTGAATAAGATACTGCCAGAGATCTTGATGCAGGTGGTAAACTCTAGATTGTCCTCGCAGGTTTTGCGCAAACTGGCCAGTAGCGCATCCACAAACTTGTGATTGGTCGCCAGCAAGCCCTCTTGATTCCCTCCTGTAGATACTTCAGGCAACCTGGAATTAAGAGGCAAGTATAAATGTAGTCGAACATGACATATATATCAGGGTCAAATGTGCAAACTAGGTTTCATCACAAGGCGAAAAAGATCTGTTTCCGGTTAAGCTACATACACTAACTAAATGCTGCTGACCCAAAATATTTTATGGCAGTTTTAGTCAAAAAAACCAAAACACACACAAAAAGTGATTGTTTCAGTTCAAAGGATGCTTGTTGAAGTCAATAAAATAAATTGTCAAATGTGTTGTTGTTTTTTTTTTGGTTTTTTTTTTCTTTCCTAAGCTACCTATCCAAAATTTTGGGGTGAGTAACCGAAAACTAGCTGGTTTTTTGTTTTTGTTTTTTTTTTTGTCCAAGAGCAAGTAACATTACCAGGGGTGAGTGAGTGAATAGAATTCAATGTTGTTTATAGATTACCATAACTGTTCTCATGGTAACCTGTATATAGGTTACGCACATTCAAAGACCTGTTATAAAAACAAGAGTTTTAGGCAACCGATTTGGGAACCCTTAAATCAAGTTTCCGTAACTTCTAGGCAACCCAGTTCCTTTTTACGCTAAACACCAAGCACATTCTCTTGTATGTGTGAAATTTCCAAGAGCTGTTTGTCACTCTCCTAGATTATGTATTGTGAGAGTGATCCACTGTTGTCAGTAATACTCTCCACTACTTTTTTTCATATGCCAAGAGAGTGATCAATAACTCTCCTGGGGGAAAGTTAGGTGAGTGATGGAGAGAAAGAGTGAACACTCCCCTTAAAAAGGAGAGACTACAAGCGAGGAAGCAACAAGTTCTGTTTTGGGTATTAGGTATGACTTGACTCACGATCGATCAGAGGACCTCCCACTTAGTAGGCCTTGCATTTTAATGGGGTGATAAGCCCTGTGAGTGCTTTTCACAGGGTCTACTTATCAGCCTGGTAAAATGTGCTGATAATGTAGTTCATTTGAAATCTGCCCCTCTGTGAGCAAATCAGCCCCATTAATAGCCAATACCAGGCCTTATAAAATCAGCCTGTCAGGTGCAATGTTTACACTGCAAGGCCTGCGGACATTAGATCATCGCAGTTTAACATTAACAGATCTATATTGGCCTGAAATATGATTGTCAGAGCAGGCCAAATATCTCATGGAACCGATCCTTCTGGTTCCGTGTGAGCTATTTTACAAACCTACACATTGTTATGTTTCTGATTGATCTTGCTCATGCACAGATGGACAGATCACCCTGAGGACAATAGCCAAGAGGTAGTAGTGTAGCAATCAAGGGAGACAACTCGTCTGACTTCAAGTTTTCCCACCTGGGTCTGGAGTTATCTCCTACTTGAATATGAGCAATTATGGGGGAAAAAATTGCCAAAATTTCAGATTCAATCGGATCACAGAGTAATTTCACACTCATGAGATCCTATGAAATATATAATTGATGAAGTAATGCCAAATATGGGAGAATTAAATCCACTGACCCGTTGAAAAGTTAAGGAACTGAATATGGTAAAGAGAATCAGAAGGAGAAAAAGAATGTACATGTGATTGTTACATTCACACATATAAAATAATGATAATGCACATGTATGCAATCCAAAGAGCTTTGATGACATAGCCTTAAAGGATGGGAAAGCTGCTAAGACTCTAATCCAGGTCTGCTCCGGTACCATTTCAGTAATTTTATATTTTTTGCTTCTCAGAAAAAATAGTGTGCAAAATGAAGTCTGAGGGAGACACACAGGCATTGGCCATGACCCCCCTCCCCTAATCAATATATTGTGCTAGTTCTGCTGAGCACCTGCCAAACACTGAGACATTCCTGTGATTTATGCCAATACACAATCGTCACTGCATTTGATACACTATATGAATAGTCCGATTGTCAGACATTCCCTCTACACCCCCCCCCACACTATTCACTTTCACTACCATATTTGTTTATGGAGCAATTTCAAATGAGGAAGTTTTTTAGACCACAACCCATCGATCATATATGCCAAGTATCACATCAGCCATTCCACCGTGACTCGCGTGACATAGTCACTCAGTTATTTTGTTCAGAAATATTTAATACTCACTTTTCTTCAGTTAGTGTGTTAATTTTATATCAATCTTAACCAAGACACTTACAACACAGGGAACAAAGGTAATAATGCTGATCAAGAAAGTACGGAAATAATACAGCAAAGTGCGTGACACTCGTCTCACCCGTTCATACAAACGCTAAAATTTCTGGCCCATTTTATGACTAAGTCATTAATGGAGTACAGGTAACACTGGAGGGGTATATACAGAACATCAACTGAGATGCGCAAGAAATTTGAAGTGTATCTCTTTATTTTGGTGTACATGGAATGATGTGACTCGCGTGACACAAAACTTGTGACTCGCGTGACATTAACTCTGATCTGAAAAGAAAACATGCAAACTGCTTTCAATAATGGAAAAAATGTAGGGAAAACCTTCCACATGACATCTAATCCTTAAGCTTATAACTTTGAAGTCCACTCAGTCCCATCAAACAGTCTCAGAGAAACCATCACTTGAAATAAACAGTGTATGTGCCGGGCACACTCAATGCTGCATCTCTTGCTTTTTGGAGACTGTCATCGGTGAACGAAAGCTGCGCTCTGTTATTCACTAGGTGTGGGTCAGGCATCTCACATAAGATGTCATCAACTGTTTGCCTTTAACACTCAGTATGAAGAAGAAATGGGTATGTGACTTGTGTGACACAAAGTTAAGAAAACATACTGCATTAATTCAAACCAGCAAATAAAATGTTCTTTGCTGGAATCTTAGACATATACTGCAGTAGACGTCTTTGATACATGGTTAAAAGTTCCAACTTCTGTTGACTAGTGGGTAAGAAGTAAAATACTAACATTTGTGACTCGTGCGACACCAAATAATAAGGAGAATTACAAACATCAGAGAATGAAATCACAATATATATATCTGGTCTGTTCTGTGGCTGCAGCAACACTGCTTCTACTGACCTACATCACACAACAGTAGTCAGCTGTCTGAGGTGCTCAAGAAATTTGAAGTGTATCTCTTTAGTTTGATGTACATGGAATGATGTGACCCGTGTAACACAAAACATTGTGACTCGTGTGACATTAACTCTGATCTGAAAAGGAAACATGCAAACTGCTTTCAATAATGGAAAAATGTAGGGAAAATCTCCCACATGACATCTTATCCTTATATTATAAATTTGAAGTTTACTCAGTCCCATCAAACAGTCTCAGAGAAACCATCACTTGAAATAAACAGTGTCTGTATCAGGCACACTCAATGCTGCATCTCTTGCTTTTTGGAGACTGTCATCGGTGAACGAAAGCTGTGCTCTGTTATTCACTAAATCTGGGCGAGGCATCTCACATAAGATGTCATCAACTGGTTGCCTCTAACACTCAGTATGAAGAAGCAATGGGTATGTGACTCGTGTGACAAAGATGACGTGACTCGCGTGACACAAAGTTAGGGAACATACTGCATTAATTCAAACTTGCGAAGGACATTTTCTTTGCTGGAATCTTAGACATATACTGCAGTAGACGTCTTTGATATATGGTTAAAAGTTTCAACTTCTGTTTACTGGTGGGTAAGAAATAAAATACTTACATTTGTGACTCGCGTGACACCAAATAATAAGGAGAATTACAAACATCAGAGACTGAAATCACAATAAATATCTGGTCTGTTTTGTGGCTGCAGCAACACTGCTACTACTGACCTACATCACACAACAGAAGTCAGCTGTCTGACCTAGAAATCATTGGACATTTCCACTGTGTTGCAGTACATAGGCACTGATGCCCGGAGCCTGTACTCAGTCACGCCTAATTACCCACGGGACCAAAACAAGAGTACTTGGTGCCCAACACCCAAATGCTTTATATATTTTTAAACTTGGAATATTGGTGACTCTAAAAATATAGAATGACAGCCTGGATGATACATTTGAAAAAATGAGCTTGATGTGCACTTAATGTGGAATGGCTGACATCGATCAGCTCAGTAGTTATGGAGAAGTAATACCTCATACTGTTCCAAGATGGTCACCGGCACTTTCGACTTCATGTAAATTTTTCAAAACGTTTTTTTGGAAACAAAATTACATAAAATATACATTTTGAATCTGAAAATATGGGCTGGAAATATCGGCTTCAGGTAAATTTTTCAAAACGTTTTTTGGAAACAAAATTACATAAAATATACATTTTGAATCTGAAAATATTGGTTGGAATGGGAATAAATGTGGCGGGGGAGAGGGAGTGGAATATCCGGGAGGGGAGTGGAATATCCGGGAGGGAAGAGGATATAGGTCAGTGGACGAAGACATGAAAATTTGGCTTTGGAGGGATGGGTGGGTATTGGCGTGTCTGTATCCTGAATGTTTCCCCACCTCGATCCCACATCCCACCCCCAAATTCTTGAGATGGTGCATGGGGAGGATATGTCCAGGGGAATATATGCCTGCAAGGGAGTGAGGTGCGCAATTGGCTTTTTCCTTGCTAATTTTCCCTTTTGCCTATCCTTCAACATGGTGCTAAATAGCATTGAAGACAATATTAACCAGTAATTTTTGCGAAAGTTAGAAGAAAATCCTTGGGTACAATGTTTATATTGTCTAATTAGAAAGTTATAATGTAAGCTAAATAGCATAGATTCGCAGTTGATAATCTCAGCTATTTAGCGTAGATTCGCAAAAGAATTTTCGGACTTTTGATTTGAGAAAGAGGCAATATATTGTCTAATTAGCAAAGTTATAATCTAAGATAAATAGCGTAGATTCGCATCTGATAATCTCAGCTAAATTCTGAATTTCGGACTTTTCATTGAGAAAGAGAGAATGTATTGTCTAATCAGAAAAGTTATAATCCCAGCTAAACATGCTAAATTGCGTAGATTCGCACTTAATAATCTCAGCAAAATTGCGTAGATTCGCACTTAATAATCTCAGCTAAATTGCGTAGATTCGCACTTAATAATCTCAGCTAAATAGTGTACATGTAGATTCGCAAAACATGTTTCCAGTTTTTGATTTGGGAGAGAGACAATATATTGTCTAATTAGAAAAGTTATAATATCAGCTAAATTGCGTAGATTCGCAATTGATAATCTCAGCTAGGTAGCGTAGATTGGCAAAACATGTTTGCAGATTTTTATTTGAGAAAGGGGCAATATATTGTCTAATTAGCAAGTTATAATCTAAGATAAATAGCGTAGATTCGCACTTGATAATAAGTTATAATCTCAGCTAAATTACGTAGTCGCAGTTGATAATCTCAGCTAAATAGCGTAGATTCGCAAAACATGTTTGCAGATTTTGATTTGAGAAAGAGAGAATATATTGTCTAATTAGAAAAGTTATAATCTCAGCTAAATTGCGTAGATTCGCAATTGATAATCTCAGCTAAATAACGTAGATTCGCAAAACATGTTTGCAGTTTTTGTTTTGAGAAAGGGGCAACATATTGTCTAATTAGAAAAGTTATAATTTCAGCTAAATTGCGTTGATTCGAAAAACGTGTTTCCAGTTGTTGATTTGACAAAGAGAATATTTTGTCTAATTAGAAAAGTTATAATCTCTGCTAAATTGCATAGATTCGCAGTTGATAATCTCAGCTAAGTAGCGTAGATTCGCAAAACATGTTTGCAGTTTTTGATTTCAGAAAGAGAGAATATATTGTCTAATTAGAAGAGCTATAATCTCAGCTAAATTGCGTAGATTCGCACTTGATAATCTCAGCTAAATTGCGTGGATTCGCAAAACCTTTTTGTAGTTTTTATTTGAGAAAGGGGCAATATATTGTCTAATTAGAAAAGTTATAATCTCAGCTAAATACCGTAGATTCGCACTTGATAATCTCAGCTAAATAGCGTAGATTCGCAAAACATGTTTGCAGTTTTTGATTTGAGAAAGGGGCAATATATTGTCTAATTAGAAAAGTTATAATCTCAGCTAAATTGCGTAGATTCGCAAAACGTGTTTCCAGTTGTTGATTTGAGGAAGAGAATATTTTGTCTAATTAGAAAAGTTATAATCTCAGCTAAATTGCGTAGATTCGCAGTTGATAATCTCAGCTAAATAGCGTAGATTCGCAAAACATGTTTGCAGAATTTGATTTGAGAAAGAGAGAATATATTGTCTAATTAGAAAAGTTATAATCTCAGCTAAATTGCGTAGATTCGCAGTTGATAATCTCAGCTAAGTAGCGTAGAGTCGCAAAACTTGATAATCTCAGCTAAATAGCGTAGATTTGCAAAACATTTTGCAGTTTTTGATTTGAGAAAGGGGCAATATATTGTCTAATTAGAAAACTTATAATCTCAGCTAAATTGCGTAGATTCGCAAAACGTGTTTCCAGTTGTTGATTTGAGGAAGAGAATATTTTGTCTAATTAGAAAAGTTATAATCTCTGCTAAATTGCGTAGATTCGCAGTTGATAATCTCAGCTAAGTAGCGTAGATTCGCAAAACATGTTTCCAGTTTTTAATTTGAGAAAGAGAGAATATATTGTCTAATTAGAAAAGTTATAATCTCAGCTAAATTGCGTAGATTCGCACTTGATAATCTCAGCTAAATAGAGTAGATTCGCAAAACATGTTTGCTGTTTTTGATTTCAGAAAGAGAGAATATATTGTCTAATTAGAAGAACTATAATCTCAGCTAAATTGCGTAGATTCGCACTTGATAATCTCAGCTAAATTGCGTAGATTCGCAAAACTTGTTTGCAGTTTTTATTTGAGAAATGGACAATATATTGTCTAATTCGAAAAGTTATAATCTAAGCTAAATAGCGTAGATTCGCACTTGATAATCTCAGCTAAATAGGGTAGATTCCCAAAACATGTTTCCAATTTTTGATTTGGGAGAGAGACAATATATTGTCTAATTAGAAAAGTGATAATCTCAGCTAAATTGCGTAGATTCGCACTTAATAATCTCAGCTAAATAGCGTAGATTCGCAAAACATGTTTCCAGTTTTTGATTTGAGTAAGAGAGAATATATTGTCTAATTAGAAAGGTTATAATCTCAGCTAAATTGCGTAGATTCGCACTTGATAATCTCAGCTAAATAGAGTAGATTCGCAAAATATGTTTGCAGTTTTTGATTTCAGAAAGAGAATATATTGTCTAATTAGAAGAACTATAATCGCAGCTAAATTGCGTAGATTCGCACTTGATAATCTCAGCTAAATAGGGTAGATTCGCAAAACATGTCTGCAATTTTTGATTTGAGAAAGAGAGAATATATTGTCTAATTAGAAAAGTTATAATCTCAGCTAAATTGCGTAGATTCGCACTTAATAATCTCAGCTAAATAGCGTAAATTCGCAAAACATGTTTCCAATTTTTGATTTGGGAGAGAGAATATATTGTCTAATTGGAAAAGTTATAATCTCAGCTAAATTGCGTAGATTCGCACTTAATAATCTCAGCTAAATAGCGTAGATCCGTACATTTGTTAAACCAAGAAATGCTATAGAATGAAAGAGAGAATATATTGTCTAATTAGAAAAGTTATAATCTCAGCTAAATTGCGTAGATTCGCACTTAATAATCTCAGCTAAATAGCGTAAATTCGCAAAACATGTTTCCAATTTTTGATTTGGGAGAGAGACAATATATTGTCTAATTAGAAAAGTTATAATCTCAGCTAAATTGCGTAGATTCGCACTTAATAATCTCAGCTAAATAGCGTAGATCCGTACATTTGTTAAACCAAGAAATGCTATAGAATGAATGGGCGCTGTAAAAGGATGCATTGCCCCGGTTAGATTTTAAGTTCGTATTAGATAATATATGAACTGTTTCGCAAATGAAAGATAGGAAAATTTTATGCTACCTAGGCAATAATATGAAATGCGATTGTATGCAATTTAGCTGATATAACTTGCCATTTATAAAAAATATTTTGCTGATCCGGGAAAATGAACAACGGGCGTTTTACGAATGGGCGATGTCATCTAATGTAAATGTTGAAATACAAGTGTATAGCATAGAGTGACTGGGAAATATTAGCGCTAGATATCGAGAGAGCAGTGTAAATGCCTGTTTTTGTTCAAGCACGGCATGCTGAACAGTCACTCCACCAACTCTTTAATAATTTCTAATGAAAATGATCAGAATAATCGCGGTTCCCCATATATATTTCTTGCAGTCAATGTAAATTCAAACGTATTTTGATTGTTTCAAATAATAGAACGAATATGCGATTCCGATCCGGTAAATAAGACGTTTTATGGACCAAAGAAGACCAATATTTTTGGGCATTCGGCCTCGGTGAATGTTTTCTCTGGTCCTTAAAACGAGTCGTATTGTGGAATACTGCAATGGTTTACCCAGTAATGATAACGAAAGCGTTCTTGTCGGCTGCAAAGAGAAGAACAAAGTCGACAGATTCTACAATAGAACTACCGGTATTCTGTCAACATGGTCAATAGTCAGATCATGTGGTCACATTGTTGACTTTTCAGAAATGTACACCTGTCAATCATGTAGCCAAGTATTTGGCTTTCTTCTACGCACATGCACTGATGATGACAATAACATATGGTACATCGGATACGATAGAGCTTGCGAGTTTGTGCCATTTCTGGAAAATCTGTCAAAGAATGGTAATCATGGAGCAAAATATATTCTAAGCGACCGGGATTATGTGTTAGATTTATTCCACTGTCTTAAACACAAAAAGAAAACATGCATGCCACTGGGAAACAACCCTTGCTGCAGATTTCACCCGAAGTTGGGGAAATTCAGCGAAATACACGGAGTGAACACACAGTGTGCAGAACAATCATTCAAATGGCTGGGACAGTTCAAGCATAACGTCAGAAGAATGACTCAGTTTAAATTTCGATTTTTCCTTTGGTGTGTTGTCGGGGAAAAAAAATGCATATTTAGAAAGAAGTAAATAGAATGTAGCGCTACTGAGAAATGGAGGAAAGTGGTATGGAGGAGAAGTCATATATGCTGAAGAACCTGACATAAAAGGGACTAAAGTAGTTGTAGTATTTTAGACCGTGTTTTTCTTGCTTTGAGGGAGTTCTTATCGTTGTATTCTTCATCTTTTAAGTTTGCTAAGCCTGTCTGTTCATGAACACGTGACTTCAGCCGAGTAGCAACGAGGAGTGTATTTTAACTTTGCCCTATCTGTTAACCCTCGAGACGACAGCATAGATGCGCATAAAAGTTGTCGATTTTTGATTTCAAAACATCCAATATACTAATTTGAAAGGTGGTACACTCAATATTTCAACATGTTTTCAAGATTGAACATATTTACATGTAAAAAGTTCATCCGTATTCATAGATATGCTATGGTGAATACCATTTAGGAGGTAGAGAGCGTTTATAACATACCATTTGGTGGGAAGCGTTGTGAACACAGCTCGCAGGTTATCGTTTTTCTCTTTTTGTAAGTTATAATATAAATCTAACTAAATTCCGTACATTTGTTAAACCAAGAAATGCTATAGAATGAATGGGGGCTGTAAAAGGATGCATTGCCCCGGTTAGATTTTAAGTTCGTATTAGATAAGGATGCATTGCCCTGGTTAGATTTTAATTTTATGCTACCTAGGCGATAATATGAAATGCGATTGTACGCAATTTAGCTGATATAACTTGCCAATTATAGAAAATATTTTGCTGATCCAGAGAAATGAACACCGGACGTTTTACGAATGGCACGGAGGAAACCAATATTCTTGGTCATTCGGCCTCGGTGAATGTTTTCTCTGGTCATTAAAACATCGTATTCACCTCGTTTATAACATACCGTTTGACGTGAAGCGTTATGAAGAGGAATTGCGTAGATTGGCATGTGATTAATCTCACCTATAGATGATTCTCAGAAACGCATACATTCGTTAAACCAAGAAATGCTATAGAATTAATGGAGAATGTAAAACGATGCATTGCGCAAATTAGCTTAGATTTTAAGTGTTATTAGATAATATAATAGCGGTTTCACAAATGGAACATGTGATTGTGTATGCTATCTAGGTGATATTATGGAATGAGAATGTATGCAATTTAGCTGATAGGCTGTCTGTTCTCTGACCCGTGATTTCAGCCGAGTAGCAACCTGGGAGTCTATTTTCAGTTTGCCCGATCTTTTAACGTGGGAGATTATCTTCAACCAGTGATATGGTGGAAAAGTTCATATATGCTGAAGAACCTCACATAGATGTGAATAAATTATTTGTAGTATTTTAGACCGTGTTCTTCTTGCTTTTAATGAGTTCTTATCACATAAAATGGAATAAAATATTTGTAGTATTTTAAACCGTGTTTTTCTTGCTTTTGAGGAATTATTGTATTCTGCATCTTTGGAGTTTGCTAAGTCTGTCTGTAAAGTGACCCGTGACTTCAGCCGAGTAGCAACCGAGGAGTGTATTTTCACTTTGCCCTATCTCTTAACCTTGGAGAAGATAGCAATGATGCGCAGAAGAGTTTTCGATATTTGATTTGAAAACCTCCAATATTGTAGCTAATAATTACAAATGTGGTAGATTCAATATTTCAACATGTAATATACCTTTTTCAAGATTGAATATATTTACAAAGTCCATCCGTATTTAAAAAAATATGATGGTGAATACCATTTAGAAGATAATCTCAAGTGCGAATCTACGCTATTTAGCTTAGATTATAACTTGCTAATTAAACAATATATTGCCCGTTTCTCAGATCAAAAGTCCGAAAATTGTTTTGCGAATCTATGCTACATAGTTGAGATTATCAAGTGCGAATCTACGCTATTTAGCTGAGATTATAACTTTTCTAATTAGACAATATATTGCTGGTCCAGGAAATTTAACAGGCGCTTTTATTTCATTTTAGAAAAGATTAACTCGTACTTCTGTTGTGACTGATTGAAATCGGCATCACCATTTTATTCATGTCATGCGCAAATACGGTTTAATACGCTCATGTGCGCTTGCGCTGTTCGCGTCATACGGTGACATTAATAAATTCACATCCACGTGACTATCAACATGAAGATGGGGTTAGTTGTAGTCCCAATCTCACGTTGGGCTATTTCCGTATTGGCGGAAGCTAGTGAGTTCTGGGGCTAGATTGTTGTAGTCCCTCAAAAACAAATGCAATAAAAGCGCCCGCAACAGGTGAAGGACATAACGGATCTTGTCGAACTCGGTCTAACCACGAAGGGAAATTATTCAGGAATCCATCGATGCGAGTTCAGTGCTATGGAACGGCCAAATAATTTTGTCATACTTAAGTAGGCCTTCGCCAGAGGAAACCGAGCTCAGTGCAAGGAGTTACGCCCCTTCGGCATTGACATGAGGTTTACATAATGTCAGCGTAGATTTGCACTTGATAATCCGTCTATTTTGCATAGATTCGCACTTTATAATTGTCATTTATAATCTCAGCTAAATTGCGTAGATTCGTACTTGATAATCTCAGTAGGTAGCATAGATTCGCAGAAAATATTCAATTTCGATTTTGGAAACAGGGAATATATTGTCTAATTAGAAAGCTATAATCTACGCTAAATTGCGTTGATTCGCAATTGATAATCTCATCTATTTAGCATAGATTCGCACCGTGGTAAATTGCACAAAATTTTAGAATTTATCTTCAAAATAGCAAGTGCTAATTCGCATCTAAATATATGATAGGATGATAAAAGCCAATCGCGCACCTTAATGCTGCAAGGGGAGTGGGGGGTATCTATGTTTTGAGATTGAGAAAATCTGTCAGAATTTAGGCCGTGAGGCTGAAGGGTCATGGGAATATCGGACTAATTATGTTGGACTCTCCAAGCCTGAAATGCAACCAGCGGCCCACTAACTATAGTAGTAAACCAGACACAGGTGGCGAAAACTGGACCATACACAAACTTCTGAATGGCGGACTGACGAGGCCAACAAAAACAGTCTTTATCTACTTTGCAACCAAGGCGTCTACTTCTACAAGTTAATTTGACCACTCTCATATTGAATCACTGATAAAAAGAAAATTCGGAATCAAAACAGAACTGAAGACAGTGAAGTTGTGTGGCCAAAAAATTATTTTTGTTTTACGTTTCTAAATTCGTCTTCTTTTAACAACACTCGACCTATTTTCATCTACCTGTTGCACTGTCAGTAATGTAGTCGATATGTCATTGAAACTTGTTATGATAACCATTTGCACGCTAATACTAAACTTACGACGAATTCTGTATGCCAACACTCGCATTACCAGCACCAAAATCGTGATTTGGTGTCGCCATTTTCCTCCTTTGTGAGCTTACGAGAGGGCGTTGACATAACACAAGGGGGATAACTTGTGCGGCTAAACTGATTCATGAACCTTTAATTTTCAGTTGAGGGAGGCCACATTCTGGCCTGTGGGATATTGGATGGCAGATGTCTACCTATGAAAATTAATAAATATATGATTTTATTTTTCATTTTCTGTTTATTTATTTTATTTTTTTCTGCCAAAAACGTTTTCTCTTTCATCTTTGACTTAAATAACGTCAAGCCCAGTTTACAGCTATAGTTTGGTCAGGGTACGGTAGAAAATTAAGAACTGTAGTCAAAGGGAACTACTTTACTTGAGTCAGAGATAAAAGAGAAAACATTCAGGAAAAAGAAAAAGAATAAAGAACAAATCAGATAGATTTGAAAACTAAAACTCTATTTTTATTAATTTTCATATCTTATTGAACCAGACAGGATCCAGTCCACGACGACTGTAGAAATGGAATTCCTCAATTTGAACGAAAACACATACGTTGTATGTGATTCGTCAAAAGATACTAGACGATGGAGATACTTTGCTCAAATTATCAACAGATGTCGCTGCGTGTCAGAGGGAAAAATGGTCAAGCAGAGAGAACGAGGCATGTTTATGCGTATAAATTCCCTCCAAAATGTATGAAACACGTATTCCCTCCAAAAACACAGCCTGGATGTGTCGCTGACCTAATTATAGTTTGCGCAAGATATTTTTTGTTGACCAAGTTTGAGGTTTAATATACCCACACACAAAACAAGAAAAGATTTAAAAAAAACTGGTTACAACGTGTGCGTTTTAATGTTGAGTTTTATTCACTGGAAAAGGCCAAGAACGCATCTCCAGACATCTGGGATCCTGGAGCTTCCGGGGCCTAGGCGGCCCCTGGACCCCCGTCTTATTGTGCTGTAAAGTAGGCCCTGTAGCCATCAAATTAAATTTGTATGTGTAATCTATTGTGGATCTTGTGTATGATGTAATGCAGCTGGATGTAAAACTTGAACGTCAGTTCCCAGACTTCGCGTCAACCAATAATCTCTTGCCCTAGCCGTCCCATGCCGTGCCGTAACAACGCCATTGTTCACGTTGCCTGGCTGACGTCACAAGTTGCGGATAGATATCTCCAGTTTGTTGTCCCTCACAATGACAGCTAAATGACAGAATAATGCGTCTGAAGCGGATAATTTGTTTTCTTTTGGTCGTCTTTGTAGCCACACTGATCGTGTCTACGATTGTACATGTATACAGCTTCACAGCGGTCAGTTGTTTCATCAGGTTTTTGACACCTTCCCAAATGACAAGACTGTTTAGCTCATGAAGTAATATACCCCGGTAACCTAATAGTCTTTAACGTGTGGTTTATACTGCTTTTTTAGGATATTAACATATAATATTAACTAGTACATGTATCAGTCATGTATAAATTATCAGTTGTCTTTGCTTTGGGCCTCTCACCTCATTTGAAGACCATGTTCATCGCATGCTTGGAGACGAAACAGTTGCCATAATTTGCTTTGGGCCTCTCACCTCATTTGAAGACAGTTGTCATCGCTTTGGGCGTCTCGCCTCATTTGAAGACAGGTATCCTCGCTTTGGGCCTCTCTCCTCATTTGAAGACCATTTTCATTGCATGTTTGAAGCCGAGACAGTTACCATAATTTGCTTTGGGCCTCTCATTTCATTTGAAGACCGTTGCCATTGCCTTTGGCCTCTCACCTCATTTTACGGCAGTTGTTTTTGCTTCGAGCCTCTCGCCTCGCAATGGACAGTTTCCATTGCATTGAACCTCTCAACTCATTTGAAGGTGACATTTTTTATTTTTTTTTATTTTGCCTATTTTGAAAACAGTTGCCATTGTATTGAGCGTCACATCTTAATGAAGATAGTGTCATCGACTTGAGCCCCTCGCCTCGTCTGAAGACTTTGTCAGTTCTTCGAGCGTCTCATCTCATTTGGAGTACACTTGTCATTGTTTTGTATCTCTCACCTCATTTGAGCGCAGTTGTATCTTCTCATATCTCGATCAACTATCTAAAGAAATTGATAGATTATATAACAGAAAATAACTCAATAGGTGGAATATTTTGTCAATCACAGTGATAAAGTCATTGGCTCTATCAGAATTATAAATGACATCTTTCTTGCCTTGCCAAACCCACCCGATTTTTGTTCATTAGCTAAATTCGAATTTACTCAAATATGAGTCGGGCCTACAAGATTCACACGTGTTTAATGCCAAATTCCAAATACTTTCTGCAAGGGCGCGGTTTAGCCATGTGTTGCGATTAATTGAAGTACCAAAACTTCGATTGGCATAAAGTGCAGCAAAGTACAGCATTTTTTTGTATACCCAGAATAATTGCAAGGCACTGAGTCTTGGTTCTCGAATAGCATGCTGGGAAGACGTGTATTTACGCAAAATCGCTGATTTTGAAGTGAAAACCGCCTTCTCTGTCTGTTATCATATGATGATCGTCCAGAACCAGAACAATCTTTGGTCCACAGCTATCAATGAATGAATCGCTCTCTAAAAAAAGTTGAGTGAAATGTAACTCAATTAAGAGTGGAAATTTATCCCACTCACTACTTGAGAGATTATCACTCAACTTGAGTTACTTTTCACTCAACTTGAGTTAAGTGCACTCAACTTGAGTGACATAAGAGTGGAAATTCATCCCATTCAAGTTGAGTGAACTTAAGTGGTTTTAACTCAAGTTGAGTGCAAAGTAACTCAAGTTGAGTGAAAAGTAACTCATATGTTTGAGTGAAAAGCAGGGGCGTCGTTAGGGGGGGGTCGTCCGGTGCGAACGACCCCCCCCCCTTGGCCGCACCAAAAAAAAAAACAGAAGAAAAAGCAAAAGAAAAAACAAAAAAAAAAACAAAAAACAAAAACAGAGAAAACAAAAACATAAAATAAAAAAAACATAAAAATTACAGATAGTGCCAAGACGTGTAGTGGTGTGTAAAAGGCCCGTTTTTTTGTGTCAAACCAGGAAGTCAAATGGAGTCCGGCATATTCTTCAATATCGATGCGGGTTTATGCGAAACAAATGTGAAAATAGAACCATAAATCTATATACATTGTGTTCAGATTTGTTTCCGAGAAAACGGGTAAAACGCATCTCCGGCAACCGGAGACCCTGGAGCTTCCGGGGCCTAAGCGGCCCCTGGACCCTCGCCTGTCAGGCTGTGACGATTGTTCATTTTAGCTTTGTGTAAATGAATCGCTATCATATTGGTTCTAATGTTCCATCATGTAAAGGTCATCGGTTTTTTATGTGTTCTTTTTATGTGATAAATATAACTAAACAGTCAAATGGATTCAGGCATGAAGTATGATTTTTTCAATATCGATGAGTGCTTATAAATGCGAAACATACGTGAAAATAGAACCATAAATCTGCATACATTACGTTCGAATTTATTTCTGGGAAAACTCTTAGAACTTGTCTCTGGAGATCTGGAACTTCGGAGCTTCCGGGGCCTAAACGGCTCGTGGACCCTCGCCTGTTGGGCTGTGAAGATTTCCTTGTTTTATCCTTGTGTGAATGAATCGTATCTGTAGGCATATTCGTTTCGATGCATGCTTATAATTGCGAAATTTTTTTCGTGAAAATAGAATCATAAATGTGCATGCAGTATGATCAGTTTTATTTCCGGAAAAACGTTCAGAACGCATCTCCGGCTATCTAGGACCCCGGAGCTTCCGGGGCCTAGGCGGCCCCTGGCCCCCCGCCTGTTGGGCTGTGATAGTGGTCCCCAACTTTCAATTACGTTCCGACGCCACTGGGTTAGCCTGCGAGGTATATAGACCCAAAGCGTTATTATTGTGTTTTCAAGATGACAAGAGAATAAAGTATAATACTGATATTTGACAAATGACGTGTTAGTTTAATTGTTGGAAATCGCTCAGAATGCATCTCAGACCATCTAAGGTCTCAGAGCTGTATAATATAACCCTAAATCTGCATACATTATGTTCAGATTTAATTCCGGGAAAACGCTTAGAACGGATCTCCGGCGATCTAGGACCCCGGAGCTTCCGGGGCCTAGGCGGCCCCTGGACCCTCGCCTAAAGTGCTATGATAATCGACCCCCCTTTGAAAAATCCTAGCGACGCGCATGAAAAGGTACATTTCACTCAAACTCAAACTTGAGTGGAACACTTCACTCAAGTTTTTTTAGAGAGTGTGGTTCTAGTCAATCTTCATACGTTTAAACAGAGATAGAAAGTGCATGTTTTCACTTCAAATTTATACATGATTTTGCTAAAATACGCTTATTCTCCCTCCTGATAGTCCAGATATGTAAGACTCGTTGCCTTTTAATTCTTCTGAGAATACAACAAAATGTTTTAACATATTTTATACCAATCGAAAAATTTCTTTCGTACGAAATATTTCCTTTTTGGTCATCCAACCATAGCTCATGGGGGCTAAACCTCGCTAAACTGCGCCACGTTTCTATTTTGTACAAGATCACTAAATGTAAGTACAATATTTCGGCAACCGGAAAAAAAAGAAGATTTTTATATTACGTCAAAATTCGCATGATAAAACTGGCAACAGTGTATATCTCTCTCCCAAAAGTGTTGATATTCAATTGGGTTTCCCCTTCGAGGCTTTTAACTTTCTAATGCTCTTTCGATTACAGATAATATTTTGATTATCAGATGCCACCAAAAGTATTCTCTGAAAACTATTGAATGACATTTCACTCAAGTACGAGTGAAAAATCTCACTCAAGTCGTGAGTGAGTTTTCCTTAACATGAGTGAACTTCACTTTGCCAATTTAATTTACAATTAAATCCTATCTGCTCCCCATTTGGATATGTCGCTTGTAAGATCTAACAGGCTTGCAGTAACTCGAGCGTCAACCAATCATGAAACATATTCATAGGGCTTTGAAGGGCACATGGATAGTAGAGAATTTTTTGTTGGCTCAGCCGAATCAGACGCCGCGCTGGGGAGGTGTGTTTTGATTTTGCGGCAGTCCCGACATATTGGCGCCATAATACGGGGCAGATATATGGACTGGCCCTTGATGTAAACCTTGGAGTAAACGAAGACGGTGACCATATCCCTTCTCCCCGACTGCAAGTGGATTAGCCGAAATGCGACCGTGATGTCATAACGCTATTAAATATTCATTACAGCGGCGCTCAGATCACCAAATTCAATTGAAAAACGTAAGATCTTATATAGCGACATGTACGATTTAGCATTGATAGGATATTAATATTTTAAGATTGCTCTGCCTTGACTGACTTGTTCACTAAACCTGAGTGATTTTGTAACTCAATCTTGGGTGATTTTTTGACAAACTAAAGTTGAGTGAATTTCAAGTCTTCACGCGACTTGACTGAATTTAACTGCACTAGTCTCGAGTGGATTTCACTTGGATAAATATCCACGCCTTCTTGAGTGAATCTTTCCCTCAAATTTTTTAGATTGAAAACGTTTGCATGTGATTTTGTCTCTTCAGATGTAACGCAGATGACGAGGGGTGGGTCTCCCGTCTTCTGGGGAGAACTGTCCCCTGCAATATGTGAGACGATAGTGTATATTCAGTCGATAAACCACAGGTTTAAAGCCGTGGCTGCTGCGAGCATTTGAGATATACAGGTGGACACATATGTTTTCTCTCTAACCCTATCATGGCCCCCTATACCAAACTTTTCACCGCAGTTCCGGAAAGAAGAAGGCAAAGAGAGCTGAAACTTTCTGACTTTTCCGCGAATCTCATTGGCGTCATATTGATACATTATAATATAATTCCTACATTGTGAACCATCCTGCCAGAAAATACTGACTTGGGTGAGAATCCAACTCACGGCTTAGGGTATACCGCACCACTGCTTTACCGTCCGAGCTACTGAGTTCAGTCGGGCAAGCCATTTCACTGAACAAGTCTCTGAACACAGGGTCTTCCAAAACTCGAAAAGCACAAGTGGGCTTCGTAGTGAACCTTGCTGGGCGTTTTGTACGGAAGTGTGTTTTACGAGGTAGCCTTTCTCAGCACTCTACTCGTTCCACCTATGACACCAGCCGTGAGAGCCAGTCGAACAAGTCCACAGACCTTCTCTACACCAGTCAAATCTCATCCAGCGACTACTACCACACCACGTATACAATCCAATTCAACATCGAGCCCTACACCAAGTATTCCAACGCCCTCAACGTATTCGACCAGCCGCAGTGAACGCCCGCACGTGTCGACAACGGCGACCGACTTTGACGCACCGACGACCCCGGTTCACTCGTACCAAATTTACAACAGCGGGTTACCACGACAGCGGATACTCCTTCAGCCATGGTCCCCCGGTGGCAACACACCTTGACCTGCCCCATTGCGGGGCCGACGGGCTCAGGCAAGACGCATTTCGTCCAGAAACACGTTCAGCACGCCGAAAACATGATTGCCCCACCCATTGCCCGGCTCGTGTGGTGTTACGGAGAATGGCAAGCGTCGTATGCAGCAATGTCCTACACCACGTTCGTTGAAGGCCTACCCAACCTGGCCAAATTTGGAACCAGATACTTTGTTGGTGGTTGAGGATCTCATGGCGGAGACGGATGCGCGGGTCACTCAGCTCTTTACCAAAGGCAGTCGTCATCGGCGTCAGCGTCAACTATATTGTGCACAATCTTAAATGCCAGCTTAAATGCCCACCATCTGGTGATGTTTAAAAACCCGAGAGATACCACTCAACTGCGGCACATGGCGAGACACATGTGCCCCGGACGCACTCAGTTTGCATTGGAAGCCTTTGAAGATGTGACAACCCCTCAACACGGGTACATGCTTTTCGACCTCAAGCAAGGCACCCCGACCACCTTCAACTACGGAGACCCACCACGTGTACATACAAAAATAATGTAAACACACCCACAGTGCCCCCCCCCCTCCCCTCGCCCAGCTGGGGTGTGTATGTGATGATGGGGATAACAAATTCAAACACACCAATCTTGTTTATGTTGTCTGTGTAGTCAGCTGATAAGAAGGTTAGGATTGGCTGTTCCAGCGTTAGTTGAACAGGATATCTGCTAGAGTACGGAAGCACGGTGGGCCCGACGAATCTCTGGCTGCACTCTATGTTTCAACAGGTGCATATTTTTCTCAGCGACAAACTCATCAGTGACTCGACCAACACGTACCTTGATCGAGCCCACATGGGAACGCTATTGTCGTATAGACGAGAAGCTAACAAATCTCAGTTGACAGCCCCTTTATTCTACCAGGACACACCCAAAGCACATGGGCACGGAGAACGACAATGCGAGATTGAACAAACGGAGGGGTTTCACTGCGAACGGCAGCTCGGCCAATCTCATCGATCGACTGCACGCAGACCTCGTCATGCAAGACCGGTACCTCTTCAACAAGATCCCCATCAAAATCCGACTGATATGGGCGCCCCCGACCTTCGCCTTGATGGCCACTGACGTTGAGGGACATGTAGCTGATTATAATATCATCACCCAAGGCGCCGTCCTGTATGTCCGAAAAGTGAAACCGAATCCACTCGTTTAATTGGGATACCCCAAAGACTTGGATAAAAAACCAGCCCAGTACCCTATCCGACGTGTGCAAACCGAAGTGTTCTGGGCCTGCCAGAAATTTGAGCGCCAACAACGAAAACCTGTTCCTGCCCAAGCGATTGATTCTGGCCTGTGTGGAAATACCAGTTTCGGCGGATCCTACCCAGAGAACCCGTTTGACTTTAAACATTTCTACATCAATTTTGTGGCCCTGCATGTGGACGGATAGCAGGTCCCAGCCACGGCCTTAACACCGAACTTCGGGCGCGAGAATTTCATTCGAGCCTGTTAGAGCCTGTTTGCAGCGACGGGTCAAATCAACCAGGATGAAGGAAATACGATCAGTCGGGAGGACTAAGCTAACGGATACATGTTGTTCTGTTTTGATCTGACCCCCACCTTAGAGAACGACCATCAGCTGAACCTCGCCAAGCAAGGCAACTTACAGTTGGAAATCCACTTTGCACGAGCCATCCGGAATACCATCAACATGATTTGCTACGCCGAGTTTGACAAAATCATTTAAGTGGACAAGGCGCGCAACGTCCTGTGTGACTTTGCCACCTAGCATGGATACAGACCAGATTACCACCGTGCTGGAGAATGACCCAGGGACCCGTATTGTCTTTCAAGGAGTATTCACCCGAGACGTGTATGCGGCCACATACGTCCTCAACACGGACCGGATGGATCGTCCCGGTCAACGTTGGGTGACCGTGTACTTGACAGAACAGAAGGGCGATTATTTGAATCCGTACGGCCTGCCCCCCCCCCCCTTCATCCCGATGTAACAGCCTTCATGGACGAAGGCACAGAGACATGGTGTTGAAACAGTCAAGCTCTGCACGGCATGAGTAGTAGCGTGTGCTTTTAGTACTGCTTGTTTTAGCTCTACCACGGTTGCCGGGGAAGAACGCTACCCACCATCGTACAGATGTGTGACGAGTACCCTCTAGCTACCGATTGAGATGTACTGCTGTACGACCGGTCCGAAGATCCTTTCAATGTACAAGCTCCCTTCTGGGCTTGAATTCTCACGTGGTTGTTCTCACGTTGATGTTATTGTTCACTGAATACAAAACAATATGTCTTGTGATTGATTTTTTATCAACACAAGAATACAAGTAGGAATTAATACAATAACATGCTGTACACTAAAGTAACATATTTACAACAAGGAGCATTGCGACGTTGTCATGGCCGCAGTTCAAGTATACATTATAAGTGACGATAATGCGTTTGAATAACAGTCCATGAGCGATGTTCAAATGTCCAGATATGTCATTGTCATCACCATCGTCCACCGCCTTGCGCTTGATGTAGAAGTCCGGCGTCTCGTCGCTGGATGTAGGAGCGCATCTGGTCCTGGACGACACGAAATCCTTTGTTGGTCCCACTGGCACTGATTTTACCCTGGAGCACCTCAAGTTACAGGGATTTTTTAATGTTGGGATCGCGTCGACTCACCGCCTTACAATTGAACTTGTTGGTGTTGTCTCCTCGTAGCAATAGTAGGTTTTCGAGCAGAGGGCCACCATGGTCTCGCCCGTCCATTCGAGTTTGAAGAGGCCGGGCGTCCTTTTATCATACTTGTAGTGGTCTTTTCTCGTCACCCATCGATCTCGTTGGGCTTCATAGCTTTCTCGCAGTTCGAGTTTAACCAAGGATTCTCATTCTTTATTAGAGACGGCCATGTACGTAGAATCGGTTTCCAGAAATTGCCAGTCCGCAGAGTCGAAGAACACGCCCATGAAATCGTACAGAAATTCCAGCATCCGCAACTTAGCGTATTGATACACCATGCACCCGACCTGCAGCGGTAGGTTCTATGTGATGGTCTTTTTGGCGGAAGTGATTTCGTAGGTGGTGTCATCAATAGGATCCATCTGACGGAACACAGGCGAGTTAATGCGCCGTCGGGCTTGTTTTTCATCACAGATATGGACGTTCACGTGGCGGTCCTGATTGGTCACGATTTTCCCATACAATGCATTGCATACCAGCTTCATGGATTCGGTTCGATTCGGTTCCGTAGAAATGGCAGCGGGCAGCTCAATGTTGGGTATAGGTGTCTTGTTGTTTGAGCCAGTCTCGGGCTTGCAATAGATAGTGTGGTTTAGCGGCTCGATAGAGGGCAAACAATGCACTATAGACTGCCGGACTGTCGGTACTGTAGCATAAGTTATCCAACACCTTCTTCCAGCCCTTCACTGATAATGGACCCAGGGCGTATCGTGTATTTATAACGAGGTCGATGTTCCTGTCTGATGTTCTGGTTTTACCACCGTTGTATATATCCTAGGTTGACTGAGTCTAGTCGGGAAATCTATGACGTCCCCGTCCTCCGACAGTGGACTACGGGTGTTAAGTTTATCCAGAACATCTTTGTAGGTCACGGAGGTGAGTACCGGATAGTCCCTCTCGTCTTCCTCTCGTCTTGACGCGGTTGATCATTTGCTCATTGGGTTCTGCCGCCGCGTCACTCAGGGCACGAGCTCAGGCCAACTCGACGGCTGACCGGTCGTCCGGTGTAAACAGCTAGTCCACAATAGGCACCACTTTCTCCAAGGCCGTCCACAGATCAGGGTGTACGGTGAAGCTTCGGGAGGGGTCCTGGTAACGTTCCAGACGTGCAAATAACGGTTCACGGTGTACATAGATGGCGTTATCGATGTGGATGAGGGTCCCGTTTAGTTCACCACACAACACTTGTTTAAATCTGGTTCAGCCGTCACAATGTAGGATAACCGTATTCGATGTGGAAGACGGACCCGACCCACTGACATCCCGGTATTATACGATGGAGATTTTATCCTCATACACGTGTAACCCCACCTCAGGAGTAAGGGAAAGGACGACCCGTAGAACTCGTGACATGGCGGAGCAAATGATGTGCGATGAATGTTACACACTATCACCAACCCACGTATTCATACACATCATGAGGTGACCTTTGCATCATGACGTCACCGACGGAAATGTCACAGGAAGTGACCCGGATGTGACCTTTGACCCAGATGTGGCGTCATCCGTAGATTAACATTGGAAGTCACTGATGTCTTATGTAGGGGAGATCACTCTTGCTGGACCGTCACGTGACCGGAAGTGACCTTTGAGGCGGACGTGACTTTTGACCCGGATATCATGTGACCGGATGTGACGTATACTAAATACTCTGCCAATACACAAGGACAGTTTTTGCTGTATTTATGTCCGATATGTGCATATATATAATACATATAAACAAACGTATATATTTGTTTTCTCCAGGGCCCCTGCAGTCGGTATTATCCAATATGGAATGTGCGAAGTCACAGGTCACATGTCTGTATTGAGTTCAACCATCTTGGGAAGTTTGAAGGACTTCCGACAATTTGCAGAATCACTTTGGATTTACCTCCGGGAGATATTCGTAGGTGAGCGGACAAATATTTTAGTAAATTAATAAATAGAATTTTAATTATTACCAAACCACTGTAAAATTGTATTTGTTTATTTAAATATATTCGGTACCGTACTCAATGTTTCTTATATTCTATTATAGGAGTGACCCCGAAGATATGTGTGCGTTGGTTTGTGGAAACTTTCCAAATTCCAGGCTTGATAATAGGTATGTCTTCATTATAGCCAACGAAGTTTACATTTCTTCGTTGTTTCCTACACGCCGTCATGCTTCCTCTATATACAATTGCATGTACAATCCGAATTCGCTACGCTACAGGCACCGTACGACTCTACCCGGCTATAAAACAACCCCTTCCCAATTTTTGTCCACTATTTTTATTGAGTTCGGCAAACAGTCAGATAGCCGTGAGCTGCAACCTGTAACCATTTCGGTCATCTATACGGAGTAAGACTGACCCTGGGATCGTGTGTATCCATTTCAGACTACTTTCGGCAACTGCTAGAGGGAATTTTCATAAATCAATACCACGTGACTTCGTCAGCCAATCAGCTAAGGTCTACCGACGTAACCCCAACGTACCCCGCCATTTTCGAGTCATGTGATGATCTACTTCTTCAAAATTACAGACCTACCACACCTCTTGGATGATACGAAAGTTATTCATACCTATATATTTTGTAAGCCCAGGCAATATCTGTTTCCGGGGTATGTATGAAAACCTGTAATTTATCAGAGTTTTCGAGTCTGTTCTCCGCCGGATGAAGGCCGAACAGAATCAGGTAAAACACCGGATATCGCTCCGCGATAATGGAGACACACGATTCGCAAGCCATCTTATGGATGGCGAAGTGTACGCAAATGCCGTGAGCTGCTACTGTCTCTGTAATCGGTAATCACGTGATCTGCGCGCTGCAAACCTTTTCCGTGTCTCTCGTTGCATGTTTGCAGACGGATTGTATAAACCTCAGTTCCTCAGGGCTATCAAACTGTTTTGCCGAACTCTCTAAAAGTAGTGGACAGAAAGTGGGAAGGGGTTGTTTTGTTGCCAGATATAGTCGTACAGCCCATCCAGCGTAGTAGTCCCGGACTGCAAATGCATTTATATACAGACGAAGTATGGCTCCGTGTAGGAACGAACAAAGAGCGAAAAAGGTAGGATTTTTTCAATGGACGACGTCTGAATGATGAATGACGGACTAGACGCTTGTAATGTAAACTTGGCTACAGTATAGCCCACTAGCGTATCAGTTGTTCATGTTGTAGTGCTTTGCAGTTCGTATAAACCCATCCATCGCATGGTGCTATAAGTAGTGTGTAAATCGGAACCTCGGCTCAGAGGGAAAGTGTGCAGGACAGATCGATCGATACAATGACTTGGTTAGTTACCGATAGCAACTCTGGATATAAATAGCTCGAGGGTCGAACCAATCAGTAAGCGCGCTGAAGCAGCTCATCATCAATCCGTAGAGAGGTTTGAGTTTTGACTGGTTTGAATTTCATCGCCGGCTAGACTACCTTTGAAGTTAGGCTGAAATCGACATCGGGTGTCAATGCGAAAACCGCAGGCTTCAGATACTAACGCGCTAATTCAAACAACCACTGGGTATGAAATCTACGAAATTGTGTAATAGACGCAATGACTCGGGGACTCATCCGAATTATCAAAATGGTCCAGGTAAACCCTCTTCGAGATTATATGGACTTGTGCAGATTGATGCATGTTGCAAGGAGGAAGAGGTAGGAGGAGATTGAGGGCCAGGGAGGAGGTGTGCCTCCTCCTCCTTGCACCACGAACCCTTCTTCTCTTCCTCTTTGCATCTCCACCCCCTCCCCCTTGTACTCTACATCCTCCACTTCCTCCTTGCACCTCACCCTCCTCCTGAGATTAGATCCCCATTTTCCTATACTATACTGTGATAAAAATTTGCTCGAAACATTGCCTTATTCGTCACGACAGTGAGATATTGTACGAATAGATAATTTTTTTGTAACTGATAACTAACCAATACGAAACCCCATTATGTATGAGCTATCCAAGCAATGGCAGCGCAGCACTGTAACGTCCAGACTGGCCCCTTCTTTTTACCGCGTGATAAAGTTAGATTAAGCTCCTCACACCGCTACCAGGTGACGCTGTGTTCAGGAAGTGAGGCACAACGAGTGTCGACGAACTTTGTCAAGACAGACATCACAATCTAGGAGGCGATATTCTCCAACAGAAATGACTCTTCTCTGTCAGTCACGAAAACCATGCTCAGGTCAAAACGCTTTACTGGTATACATGACGTTGACCAATCCAAACCAAGTTAAGAGAATGGCAAGCAGATTTTTAAATTTCCGTAATGTTGGTCGGAGATGCTTGCAAATCACTCGACGTCAAAGTCATCTGGTGCTGTCCCCACGAAAGCATGCCTCCGGAGGTTTAACGAAACTATACTACCAGTCACGTGACTGGAGCAGGCGCACGGTACGAGTCAGGGACAACTGTCTGTCAGAATGTGAGAAGGGACTGAGTATTATAGCGCCAGATATTTATTCCAATCCATTAGTAATTTACCTCTTTCTCATTTCAGGCATGCTGACCTCATACGCCATAACTTCCCTGTACCAGCTACGGCGTCTCAACCTACACAACTCGGTGGGTTCGACCATAATGCCGACAGGGACTAAGCAAGTAAACCGTACATCAAGCTCCTCCAAGAGATCAAGCAAGTAAAGCACACATTAAGCTTTTTGACGTACCGTTACCAGATGCTGCGCGATAGCATTAAGACCAGCGTCTTCATCAAATGCCTCCAGCCCAAAGCCAATCCAGGAATACGATCCCGTTTCCTTAGGAGAAGCAAGAACGATGGACGTCTTGAAAGGATTAGGTGCACCCAGACAACCAAACCTAATGTACTTGCTGGGCTGGTTCAAGGTCGGACAAAAGCTCCATATGATTCTACCGGACATGCAACATGGCGATTTGATTCACGCCATCAATTCATATCCAGGCTCTTTCCAATTAAAGGAGCAACTGACCGTCTTCCGACAAGTGCTCGCTGCCGTAGAGTGGCTACATAAGTCCGGGTGGGCTCATCTCAATATTCACCCTGGGTCCATCCTTGCTGGTAAAAAATGGTCCTTGGTCAGGTTGGGAAGGTTCACTGATGCAGTGTACACGGGCAAAGACATACCATGCACCGAATTTCACCTTCATCCCAACTGCTCGTCTCCCGAAGTTGTCAAGAAGATCCCATATAATCCCCAGAAAGCGGACGTTTGGGCCCTTGGTACACTGCTATATTTCCTGATCACCAACCTTCTCATTCCGTACCATGGAGTCAAACCTTCCCCTGATGATGTTAACTCTTGTCTCAAAGAATCCCATCCAAACAACGAACGGATCATTAGGTTAATGTCAAATCTTATTTTCGGGGACCCAATTCAGCGCCCCATAATTGGGTTTTAGTTTCTGTGACACTTATCGAGCTCGCTCACAAGGAGCTCCATATCCTTGCTTTCACGATGGCTAAAATCCCTGATGACAGTTCTGCTTTTTTTTATTTTACTGCCAATATATGTATACCAATCCACAGCGAAATCTGTCTACATATTTTCTGTTCAACATGAATATATCGGCACATAGGCTTAGCGCAGTTCAAAGGAGCACGAGCGATGTCCTGCACGGTAGGGAATCCAACAGTTCGACGAAAACATTTCCTTCAAATTTATAAAACGCGCCAAGAAATATTGCTCGTGATTGGTTAATCCTACCAACTATATACGTACATAAATATTAAGGTATCGGGTCACTTTTATTCGCCGCTAGAATATAAAACAAAATTTACAGTCCTAACTATTTATCAGATTTTGATATCCAATTGTGTTAAAGATGACACTTTCTTGGTAAAGCACAAACACTTGTGATTGGTGGACCAGGCTGTGCGAGACCCCGCGCCCTCATAGTTTGGCAGCAAATCGCCAGCAGTAAATGCAAGCGCTCTAAACCATTTGAGAGCTGAAACTGTGGTGTTGTAACTTATTATATTGTTGTCATTTTGAGCCTATTTGCATAACCATAGTCTTGAGGATCATGGGTAAATTCGAAATGGCGGCCATGTGGGAGTATCAGAAAATTGCTGTTTTGTTCTCTCTTTCTTCCATTTGTTTCCTTTTCTATGGATAAAAGTGAGCATAAACTATTCTATTTCACATCAGATAATTATTTACCGATTTATCATGCAGCTTTTGCGGACAAACTTGTAAAATAGAACATTTGAAAAATCGGACCGAAAATCATCCTAAAAATACCTTCTGGTCAAATGGCGTTACTCTGACGACATCAATGTGCCCATCCTGGATTTTATTACATTTTCTGGAAGAGCTACCCAAGGGTATGGTGTGGTCAGTTTCAGCTCCCTAATCTCGGGTATAGCGAAAATATATCAGAGGGCGAATCAACCCAAAGTCGTCCAGGCCTGATAGGGTTAAAATCGTTGCACGTGCGAAGATCCCGCTGGTTTCCTATATGGTTTATGGATCTTAAACGAATCTACTTATGCCTTCTGTGATCCGTACGCCATCCCGGAACCCAGTTGGTGATTTTGAAGAGTAGATATTTCTTACATAACTATAATAACAATTATCTTTGTTTTATCTTTTTTTATCTTCATGTAACCGAGTTCAGGGGGCACTCTAATTACAGAGATTTACCAGACAAGCTTATTTCAATTTAAAATAATACTCAATGCTTTAGTCGATCAAGTGGCATTGGAAGAAGTTATTAAAATTCTCTGTAACAAATGAAATCGATGGAGCGATTTGATTACAATATGTCTGTTTGCCAATCAAATCAATAAAATAAATTTGATTACGATCGTTGTGTTTGCGTTGTTTACTCAAGCTATTGGATCATTTCTTAATGCGAATGAAAACCCGAGCGGTTGAAATCCCCCGACGTTTAAACTACGGATTTGGCTTGAAACCGTAACGTTCAGTACCCGGCATGGAGAGCAATGCTAAGCGAGATCCACTGGCAAGGTACTCACAATTACCAAATTTATCCTGAAAAGAAAATTTGATGTGGCCCCAGGTGACACTTGTAACCTACAGGCGGATCAGCATGACAATCCAAAGTGAGATCTTGAAGCAATACTAGATTTGCAAAGAATCTGTTCAGGTTTTCAGAAGTTATTGTCCGGAAAATTTATTTTAACTTGATCCCAGGTTGCGCCATCTATAGGCGGATCGCGACGAAAAACAATCCCAAGCGAGATCTTGAGGCAAGGCACCCACATACCAAATTTGGAAAGAATCTGTTCAAGTGTTCAAAAGTTACTGTCCGGAAACAATGTGACGCCACCTATGAGCGGATCGGCGTGAAAGACAATCCCAAGCGATATCCTGAGGCAAGGTACCCACATACCAATTTTGAAAAGAATCCGATCAGTTTTTCAAAAGTTATTGTCCGAAAATGAAATTTTATCTTGGCCCCCGGTGGCCCCACCTATAAGCAGATCGGCGTGAAAAACAATCCCAAGCAAGATCTTGAGACGAGGTACTCACATACCCATTTGGAAAGAATCCTATCAGTTTTTCAAAGTTATTGTCCGGGCGGATGCACGCACGGATGCTCACACGCCCCGCCCCCGCCCCCAACGGAGAAGGGACGGACCCCTATACTATAGTCCCTCATGAGATCAACTCAGAAAGGCTGACTGAATGTTGATTGCTGCTGTAATATATTTCCTCACGGTGTAGCATGAAAATTATGTAACCAAAATGCAACACTAAGCGACATCTCATGGCATATTATCTGCAAACTAAATTTGACCAGAATCTGAAGGCATCCTCAACCTATTGCCCGGAAACCAAATTTAGACTTTGCCACTAGGTGTCACCACCTGTAGGTGCAAGCAGGCAAAACACAATCCCAAATGACATCTCATGGCATGGTATCGGCATATGAACTTTGAGAAGGATCTGAAGAGGGGTTCTCGAGTTATTGCCGGTACTGGATCCCAACTGACGTTTTGTCGCAAGGAATGCATTTGCCAAATTTCAGAGGAATCCGACAAATCGTTTCGAAAGTTACCTCTCGCGAATGATTTGAACAGATATCCACGGACATGCATTGAAGATTGGAACAAGAGGCAGTGGCGCCACCTTCAGGCGGGTCTTGCTAAAACGCAATACCAACCGACGTCTTGTCGCAAAGAATGCAGATGCCAAATTTCAGAGGAATCCGATAAAGCATTTGGAAGTTATCGATTGCGAAGTATTTGAACAGACATCCACGGACATGCGCGGACAAGCACAGAGGATTGGAACAAGGGGCAGTGGCGCCACCGTCAGGCGGATCTTGCTAAAACGCAATACCAACCGACGTCTGTCGCAAAGAATGCAGATGCCAAATTTCAGAATCCGATAAAGCATTTGGAAGTTATCGCTTGCAAGGTATTTTAACAGACATCCACGCACACATAGAAGCAAGAACCCGCGTTGCGGCGAGGGACAACAAGATGTGACCTGAAGCAATTAATACAAGCTGTCTGTAAACTAATAACTAATAGTTTCACGGGAACCAATCACATTCTTTCACATATCATAACATAAATAATGGAATTTGTGTTGACGTTGTCAAATGCTAACAATATTGTGTGTTATCCATTGTAATAAGGTAAACAAACAATGCGTTTCAAATAGAACCAGTAATAGCATTACATTTATCACTACTGAAGAAGACTCGTTGTCCTAAAAAATCAGGATTTGCCCTGCTAGGCGACTTACAATAACACTTCCACACTGTTAAAAAAAAAAAGATTTGTGGGAGTAGTAAAAGGCCATCTTCGCACCCATTCAGGGGCAGATAACTCGTTAGCGGCGGGATCAAAGGTCATTGAGTGCACTTCCGACCACGTGACCGGAAATGACCCGGGGTCACTTCCGGTACCGGGGATAAGCCTCAGCGGCCAGAAAGTAGTCCCATGCTGAGGTTCATGAGGGCAATTGACCTTCGAGTTCAATCGTGCCCTGTCCAGAGTATAGCTTCTGGGGGTAGAAGGGAAGTGTATAACAATACATGCAGCAAGAGAAAGGTCGGCACGTTATCCATCGAGCTACGAGTCAGTACATACAAGGAAAGGTTGAAAATACCTGATATACCTACTAGAGGGCGGATATATATACATGTACTTCTATGGTATAGGCCTAATGAGGAACCCACTCTTAGACATTTGCGGTATGGAGTGTGGCACCTTTATTGTGACACCTTTGTCTCACGCTGCAGAAGACGATGGTAGAGGTCTCGGAGGTTATGGGTTGACTTTCGATGAAAATTTCTGACTGCGCATGCATGGTGCACAGGCAGATTTGGGGTGGGCGTCTTGGGGTCTAGATGAACCATCCTTGGTCCAAATGGGTCGTGGGAGGTGTCATAGCGAAGCACTCGCGGGAGAGAGTCCGACTGGATGGGTGTGCCGTGGAAATACCGTCCATCTGCGCATGCGCATAGGACAAAAGGGCATTGGAGTGGACGTTTGTGGGTAGAGGTGGACCATCCGTGGTCCGAATGGGTAGTGTGGTGCCATATTGAAGCACTCGTGGGTGAAAGTCCGACTAGACTGGTGTGTAGTGAAAATTACGTAAATCGCGCATGTGCAGTGGGAAATGGGCATTGAAATGAACGTTCTGGGGTTGAGATGGCTCATCCGTGGTCCGAATAAGTCGTGTGAGATGTCATATTTAAGTACTCGTGGGGGAAGAGTCCGGCTGGACGTGTATGTCGTGGAACTGCCGTCCATCTACACATGCGTAGTAGAAAAAGTGTCATTGGAATGGACGTTCAGAGGTCGAGATCTATGGACCATCCGTGGTCCGATTGGGTCGTGTGAGGTGTCATGTTCAAGCATTTGTGAAGTCCAACTGGACGGATGTGTTGTAGAACTGCCGTCCATCTGCGCATGCGCAGTGGAAAAAGTGCATTGGAATGGCCGATTTGGGGTAGAGATTGCGCGTGCGCACTCAAGAGTTGTAAAGAAAGGGGAGTTTCGGCTGTACAAAGGAGCTGTACAAAGGATGGGGGCCTTCTTCGATCTGACTGCCTGGTAGAGTTACCAATTTTGTCAATTCCTAATGTTCCTAATATAGTTTCTCTTAAAGAAAAGTGTCTAATGTAGTGTCAATGTATTGACGATCAGTACAATGTTGCAAAACATTGTTGCACGATTGTTACAATGTTGCACAAGTATAACCTTTCAAATGTAGGTCCTCAAATTGCGGCTTCTCGGTGTATGGTTGTGTGTTTATGGAGGTGAAGGTGGATCTTTGTGGTGGTGGCGGTGGTGATGGCGTTGCTGAGCGCCCGTCTTAACGAAATGGCGCTCTAACATCTTCTATACCTAATCCCATAATGTCGTAACGCCATGATGCAGAAAGTTGAGAAAAATGGCCCTCCATTGTCCATCCCTAAGCGTCTTTGGGCAGACCAGGATACTGTATCGGCAACATATCCTGAAACAGCTCTTTTGCGTTTTCCAGAGCCTCTATGGGCGGTAACCCCATATCTTTTTCCAAGTGACGCTTGGTTTTCATGGTGGACATATGCGTAGGATTAATGGCCGCTGTCACAATGCGATCCGAAAGGTGAGTTCCCTTTCTTTCTCACTCAGGCTTCCCTGTGATGTAGCCTGGCTATCAGTGGCCGACTGTACAGCCTGGCTCTGTGGGTAGGCTCTTGGTATCAGTGGATAGACTCTCAACAGTGTCTCCATCATTATCTGCCTCAGCTGGCTCATAGGCTTCTATCCACTCCGTCTCTCTGTACCCATGTATATTTCGCTGGTGCTCATCATATCGTGATGTCTGGAAAGCACTCAGTGCAACGATAATCCATGTTGACGGTTTGAGGTCGACTGTGCAAGTCTTTCGGGTAGAGTTGATTTTATAGACTTAACACAGTAACGCCCGCAAATACCTATCTGAACGCTTCAACGCCCTAGACAGATAGCCCAGATAGAGTATCCTGGTCTGCCCGAAGACGCTCAGGGGTGGATCACAGCGAATGAAGAGCCATTGAACACAGACAAGAACGAAAATGGACGAAGATTGACGCGGCTTCTGAGTGGACAATATACAGACAAGAACATTGAAAATTGTGTACACACATATAGCGACTCTCCCAGCTTGTGTGTGTTGCGCTGAAGAGGATAATGAAATATGTGATACGCAAATAGGCTTGTCTTTGTTCTCTCACTGGACAAACCAGAATAATGTGTGTTCACACCACCAACATGCATGAATCTCGTGTCTTCTCTCGATACACTCCAGGATCTACTAATATCCACTATGGGTTAGTGTATAGGGGTGTAATTAACCATATCTCAAGTCCCAACCAGAGCTAGTCTGCGCTTTCTCTACTACTGATGACGTAGCAGATGAGGTGGACATCATCCGGGTCGTATTCTACACCACGAGAGCTTCAATGAGAGACCCTGCACGCTACTTTTGGATCAGATATGACCCCTAAATCACTCAAACATGCCCCTGCGCTTCCCCAAAATGCCCGCTTTCTCTACCACTCCTCGACTAGGCATGCGCACCTAGACGTTCTGTCCAGTCCAAACCACCCCAACTTCTACACGCCAAGAGCTTAAGTCGAGACCCAGCACGCCATATGTCGATGCGATATGGCCCGTCAATCGCTCAAATATGCCCCTGCACACCACCTTTCGCTAGAACGCCATGACGTCACGTCCCGTTCGAACCACCCCAAGCGTCCTCTACACGCCAAAGAGCTTCAATATGACACCCTCCTCGACTCCTTATGACCAATATTGGTTCACCTGGACCCATTTAACGGGGGTTTTCCGAATTTTTCCAGGAAAAATCCAAATTTTGCATCCCGTGATGGGCGTCGACGAGTACTTATAAGTAGACGCTCTACCCGATATGCGATGCCCCATAGTGCCGAATATTATGTTAGTTTATCAGAATGGGATTTTACAAGCGATTGTTTTTAATGATCCTCAAAGCAATGAAGGAAACACTAGTCAAATGTAGGCCCTCTTGGCTTTGTCTTGACCTTCTGGCAATGGACGAATAACTTTCGAATTTTTATTGTAAGATTTAATTTGAGATGATGATGATGTAATCCGCCCGGCTCTAAAACTCCCAGCTGCCTGTAGACATGTCCATCAAACCATCAATCTTGCGCTTCAGTTCGTGGAGGAGGGGATAGTTTTTCACAAACCACAATTTGATGAACAATGGCGAACCAAGGGATCAAGGACAGCAATGGGCATTCGCCCAGTTTACTAACCATATAATTATTGATGTGACCAACTAAGGTACACAACGTATCTTCCCATTAAATCCACGATACTCCGGGACAAAGGATTAACCGGGATCATTTTGGTGATCTTATCGTTGTCTCTATTATATAATCCGATATATTTCACCACGCGGTAGTTTCAAATTTGTATATCGATATCCGAAGAGGGTTTTTTTCTTTGACAAACGTACAAGTTCGTTTCAATACGGAGATCAAATTTATGCATTTCCCCTTCAGCGATTAAATTAAAACCAAAAGCTCGTAGCGGATTGGAGAGGGCGTGAATAGCGGCCTGGGTCTGCGAATTGTTTCGCTTCAGAGATACTTCGCCATGTATTTTATATTAATCACTATATCTGAGGAGTTAATCCAGCCTAACTTCGTCGCTAGTCGCTCGAGTGTAACCGCATGGAGTATAAACCGTATCATATACCACTTGAAACCAGTAGGCCCTACATTCTGATAAATCTGTGAAATCCACACGCCCAATGTTGAAAGGTGTAGGTGTTCATTTGGAAGATTCTATTTACCAAAGCGTGAGAGGAATGGTCTAAATATCGGCTGCCTCCATACAATCGAACAAACAAACAAATAAATTGCAAGATGACATTTCTATCTCAAGTTGTTGAGTTAACTGTTGTTTCTATCGTAAAATTGATCAACAAAGTGACACGAATAGACCTTTTTCAATCTGTCTCACATTGTCTGTCTCAGGTGGCAGACTCATCCCCAATAAGAGACCACATACACTCGTCCACCGATATTGGCACGTTGTCAATTGACACGGTTGGAGGGGGGGTCCTTCCAACAAACATGGCAATGGGGGAGAGAGGTAGTAAAATTCTAAAATATTTTTCAATCTTTTCTTCTAATCTTTGTTGATAATCAATTGATGTAGTGGTATAGAATAGGAATAATGTCATCATAGGCGTGCTCAATGGTTATTTGTTAGTGTAGGAACAAAAATATAAATTTTAGAGCGCGAGCACCGTGCGTCAAATAACCATTCAGCACGCATATTAAAACATTATTTCTTAACCAACAACCTGCAGCTAACACTATGACAACATATGTTTATACGCCATAATTACTTCATATGTCATACGAGCTATTGATATAGGCCAAACGTCCTCGTCAAGGTGTAGGAAAGAACTAATAAATTAGAGGATTCTCTTAAGTATTTGAATATTGATATAAATATATAGGCCAGTAACACTTATTTCCACATAAAATTAGCACCAACTTCATTATTATTATTATCAAAGACAAACATGCTTCACGCAGTTTGATTGTTCTTTGTGAATTGGTAACATCCTTAATAGATTATAATACTATAACTCTTGGTTACGATGGTGAATTTCAATCTAGCATCATTGTAATTTACCAATGTCTAATCCGATCTGGTCAACCGAACACGCTCAATCAAATTCCTATGAATTCTGTTTAAACTGTCTAATGCCAGTGTTCCGTTTAAGTTATCTGTGCGGACCCAGTCAAATAAAACTGCGCCGAGGGACCAGAGACCATGCGCCCAGTGAACCCGCTGCGAGATCCACCAATCTTAAAGGGACACCCAAACAGGGTCTGAAAAAATTGAGAAAGGTATTCAAATTTGTTGCAAATATGTTGTTTTTGATGATGGCGCCATCCCCTGGTCAGACGCAGGTATCTTGTCGATTTTCTCGTCTTTCGGCCATTTGTGGTCATTATCTTCGTCATTAGGAATTTCAGTCCACTTTCCCGAAACACTGATTCAACATTTTTCTTCGATAAATGCATTAATATTGCTACTGAAAACGGAGAAATAGAAGAGGATGAAACGACCTCAATAGCATGTCATTTGGATACTGGCTGCTGGGGTCTTACACGTGTGATGTATTCAGCAGGAGAAATTCCGAGCGCTGTGTTGAGTTTTTGCTGGGCAAATTTCACTATTCCTAAACGGGTGACAGTTGTAGGACATCCAAATCTGTATATGTTAGATTCCACAGATCAATAATCCGTCGAGCCGGGTTACGGCTGTTTGGGGGTCCCTTTAAATACGGTAAGTCATAATAATGGTTTTCACTCCTTCACACTGGAGTTTCTCCCTGCACTGATTGATACAGTAAACCACTATCTGGTGCCGGATCCCAGATAATCTTCTGAATCTGCTTAAACTTGGGGTGAGCGGCATCCTGGCAGAGAGCCAGTAACATACTCTCGCTGGTGGTAAGGATCGCTCCTACCTCCTTGAACCGCTGAAAGGCGTACATCCTGCAAGGATAGAGTGAGCAATAGTTAAACATAATCAATTCTAACCATATTACTGCATGAAGTCAAACGATTTTCAACAGGGCCATTTGTTTACATTGGCAATGTCTTTCAACAGCAAATGCCTATATAACCAACCTCTTTCAAATTGGCTTGGTTTTTCAGTATGCTGAAAACCACCATAAAACATATTTCTGATATTTGGAGTATGGCCAATTTTAAAGCACTGTCTGTTGGATAAGCTTAGCGTGACGTGGCGTCGTTTCGTGACCTCCGTATTGGGAGCTTCAGCTGATCCTAACTCGACCGGAAATTCAAGTTCGTTATTTAATTCCAACACCAACAGGACAACGTTTCTCAGTTTCAACTATTTCAGTAAAGTTCAGGTTCATTAATCAGTGAAATGCCATTCTCGCTGCGTCAGAGGCACGCACCTTCTGTGCCTCTGGTTGAAATACCGCACCGAATAATTTCGGGCATTACTCACGAGTACACGCCACTCCTCTCGAACGGCGACCAAATTACAGCCAATCGAAAGACCATTATTTTACTTGATGCAAAGAGAGCTTGCATGTTCGTGCACAAATAAAGAATTTGGATTGTAGCGCGGTGCCAGACACAGCCACTGTGATTGGACACCTCCGAAAGACGGTCAATGCTCGTTCGGGCGTCCTTTGATGTGATAGCGTCTACCAGGGAGCGTAGGGCATCCTCTCGGTGACAATGATGAAATGCATACATCGGCATACACCAGTATTACGTTGTTCGTCAATATTTTAAAGTTCAAATCCAGAAGCTGCTTGATCAACCGCGACCTCAAACCTATACCTGTCCACCATACTTCTAGAGGAACAGGCACCGCGACTTCAAAACTACCTGTCCATCATACTTCTAGGTGAGAAGGCACCGCGACTTCAAAACTACCTGTCCACCATATACTTCTAGGTGAGAAGGCACCGCGACCTCAAACCTACCTGTCCATCATACTTCTAGGTGAGAAGGCACTGCGACCTCAAACCTACCTGTCCACCATACTTCTAGAGGAACAGGCATCTACTACCACGTGCACGTCGTACCCTTCCTCGATCATATCCACAACTGTATGTAGGATACACACGTGTGTCTCAATACCACAGAGAATCACTGACTTCAAGTCTACAATATATGAATATTAATACATGTACGATATGGGAGGCATCTTTGCAAGCTTCACAACAAAATTGGAT